>WTSP01008417.1:111552-134575 GCA_025331215.1 Actenoides lindsayi
TGGGAGGTGTCCCTGCCCATGGCAAGGGGGTTGGAACTGGGTGATCTTTAAGGTCCCTTCCAACCCTGACAATTCTAGGATTCTATTTCAAAACAGGGCTGACCTGATGCAGAGCCTGTGTGACCCATCGGCACAAGCTCGAGCTCTTTGCTGATGAGAGGGGACTTGAGCAAGTCCAAGGCAGCAAAACCAGTGAGGATGAGCAGTCAGCGTCAGCTCTTAGGAGGATGGTGGAGGCCTGGTGCCAGTCGGCAGCTCCCTGTGAGGTGTATTTCCAGTGTGAGGTGGGGCCCAAGGAAGCTGTTTCCCACTGCCCACCTCTCCTGCCTGCCTGGGTCAGCACCAGGCAGCACAGCTCGCTTGCCTGTAGTTAAAGTGCCCTCTTCTGGCACCAAGCGTTTCATTCCTCACTGGCACTCGATTGAAGAGAAGTGGATGTTTTTTCCGATGGTTGCTGGAATCACGAACAGAGCAGGTTTTCCTTTCCTTCCCCTTTATGTCCCAGACTGTCTTGGCAGGCAAGAGCGGTCAGAGAAGAAGGAGCTTCCCTGTTGTGCCAGCCTGGCTAAGGCAAAGCTTTTCTCTGCAACAGTGCTATGATGAGATTTTGTTTGCATCTGAGGTTATTAAATAAAGATGCTTTTACTCTCTTTTGTCTTCCTCCCCACCCCCCCACACCTTATCTGGTGTAAATCTGTGGCTATCTTGATTTACACCAGCTGAGAATTTGGTGGCTTTTTCCTGCTTATATTTTCTGCTCCCTGTTGTATAAGTTATCTCTTGGCTATTCTCGACCTGTTGATGTCAATAGTTTTCAGTTAGATCTATTAGGATCTAGATTTGACCCCTATTGATTACCAGGTAATGTCTGGTGATGAAATGTGGGGAGAGAAGAAAGTATAGCTGCTGTCAGAGTTCTCATACTAAGCACTCTGTTAGAAAAGGAAAGTTTTCATACACTTGCTAATGTGAATTCAAGGTTAGTGGTACACAGCACAGCAACTGCATCTGTCTGCAGAGGGATTTAAAATCAGCCTTTAATAAGAAAAAGGAGTTTCCTGCACTGCTTTATCGCATCAGTTACCATCAGAGGACTTTGCATGTGCTTAGGATTTTTCTCTATATTTAAGGAGCATTTCAAGCCATAATTGATTATAGCTGAATTTGTGTTACAAAGTAGGGAACAGCAGGTCAGGACATTTAAGCTACGAGATGAGACAGAGCCTGATTCCCATTTAGATCCTTTATAGCAGAAGGGTAGTGGTTTTTCTCCTGGTAGCAAGCAGTGGCTCAGCTATTGACTATAATGCCGTATTAATAACTCTGTACTTATTGTAGGCTCTCTGAATGCAAATCTCTCACACACGAGCTGGATTGGCATAAACCAGTTTAGGAAGCACACGTACAATTTGTACTGCCCTCCACTGGGTTTATGAGGAGCAAAAGGAGCCGGAGTCAGGATTGCCAGGTTTTGCAAAGTGCCAAGCTGGAAGTGAAAAAATCCAGCTTCTCCCTTCAAGGTGAAAAGGACATAGGAGATTCTGATGGTTTTGGTCTGCCTGAGGATCTTCCTGCAGTGGTTCCTGCTCTGTTATATGCTCTTTAAAACTGTCATATGCTGATATTTGTTTTTTTTGTAGTCACTTAACTATTAGTTAACTAAGGTTTCAGGACTGACGTTCGGGAAATGTGGCTTCTAATAATGTGATTTTATTTCAATTCCTGTGCCTGTGTTTCATCTAGCATTCCCTCTCGGTCCTGAGTGCTTAGGCAGAGATGGGCAGTGACTGGGGGTACAGCACCCTCCCAGTGTTACCACACCAAACCCAGGAGTGCAGGGACAGATAAGATCACATGCCAAGAACTGAGATGAGAGAAGCTAAGAGTTTCCAAGCCAAAACAAGTTGAGGTATTAAATTAGTCAATGTGAACAGACATCATTGAAGAGAATAGACAATACTCACAATTTACCTTATGACTTTCAAAGTGATTATCCCAAATATGGTACAAAGTGAACGTAGTCATCTTCTAATATTTCACTTTTAAGGCTGCTGCTCCGCATAGAAAAAATGTATGTGTGAGTTTATGCATACATTAAATATGCATGCATACCAGAACTTTTTTTCATTTAAAGTATGTTCTCAAGGTTCTTGGAGGAAATTAATTATGACAGAGAGAAACTCATATGCCTCTCTGTGTCGGGGAGCTCCAAGCCACCACAGCAGTGAACAAAGATGCCCCTCTATCAGTCCTCTGCAGACAGCCCTGGAACTGGAGCAGGCTGGAGTAATGGTGCTGAGAAGTTGGTACGATAACAAGGCAAAGCAAAGTATAGCCTAACAGGATGACAGCACAAGGCACCAAAAATAGGTGGCTTTTGTATGACTATAATAGCACCACCTGCTTTCAGAACGTTAGTCATCCCGTAAATGTGTCCATTCCAGCGAATATCCTTGAGGGAGCTGACACAGAAATCCATAGAAACAAGGCACGAAATCTGAGCAGAGAAAAGGGAGAAGAGCAGGGACTCTCCAGGCTGAAAGGAGCTTGCTGGTGGGGGGAAAAGGAGCAGCCTGGAAATGTGTGCGTGCATGTGTGGGGGGTGTAGAGTAGCAGAGAAGTGCGTATGCTTTTCTAAGGGAAAAATTTGTTTCCTTCTCATCAAACCTCAGCCCCTGCTGCTTTCTTTGATTTTCCTCAAGCAGGGCCAATCTAGGCACTCAGTGATGATAAATAACCCAGCATTACAAGGTGACATGCACAGTGACACGATAATACGGAGCGAAAGAGAAGAACCCAAAGGGACAGAGTTTCTGTGGAATGTATTCCTTTCCCAGGAGCGCTCTGCAGTGCAGGCAGCTTGGGAACCCCTTCCCTGGGGCTCCTGCTGCAGCCTGCTGGGGCTCTGAGGGGACCCTGGCAAAGCTCCAGCCTTGCTGGCTAAGCAGTCACCCCAAAAAGCTGTGTTTTCCCCAGTGAGCTTTGTTTGCGGTGACCTCAGTAAGACATTTCAGTCCTGGTTTGATGAAGGGCGTTTGGAGTGGTGGTGTTTGCTCCGTAGGCAAGGGCCGGCTCTGCCTGTCAGGATACCTGTGCTGGGCCCTCAGCTCCGTCACCGGTTCCGCGCCTGGCCCCTGGCGAGTCGCACGATCTCCCTCCCTGCCTTGCCCAGTTAGCAGGCTTTCAGCCTCGCCATCCTAACGGGTGTTCTAACGTTGCGTTTGTGTGCGATTCTCTGGGTTTTGTCAAAGCAAACCGAGAGCAGAAGTGTTGTTGTGCTGACACACACTGTACATCAGCGGGGCCAAGCCTTCAGCTTCACCGAGCAGGATGCTGCTGCTTGGGCTAACAGGATAGCAACTTGTCGTTCTCTGTTGGACCAACATGAGGAAAGAAAAAAGGTACATTTTGCCAGAGGGTTTCCTAGCCATCTACTGACGACTGCGGGTGTTAAGACTTGGTGATCTGAATTCTGTTTGTGGCTATGTAAGGAGCTTGAAGACTCAGCGCCTGTCCTTTCCTCTCCTGGCCGCTTCCTGTATGAAAATTCAGGAGAGGAGAAATGGCATTGTCTAGACAATGACACAGGGCTAGGACACAGTCTAGTGAGATAAAAGGAGGACGGAACAGGCACACAGAGCAAAGTGATTTGCCTAAATCTGCACAACCAGATCTTCTGACTCCTTCACTCTCCCTCCTGTGGCTTCTCCTTAGGAGATGAAGTTGATTGATTGAAATTGCCCTTTTTACTGATTACCATTTTAATAATCTAACCAGTAACGTCAAAAATCCGGCACGAGGGGTGTTTTTTTGGTGCAATCTGTTTGTCAATTGCATTTCTCTCAGGTGGGCACCAAAACCAGAATAGCTGGGTTCTCTTTTTATTTGCATTTGGGTTCATGTTCCTGTCCAGGTATAGCACAGTGTTACTGCTGCAGCTGCATTCTCACATGACAGGGGAATATTCTTATTGCAAGGATATGAAAATTAAAACCAAAACCACCCCCCCCAAAAAATAAAATGTCAATCTTCAAAAATAAATCTTGATCTCGTAAGTTTGGGGGCAAATCTCAGTGTATCTGTGCATGCTTCATCTCCTTGGTGATTGTCATCTGCTGTAAAATTCCTGTTTTCTGATTGTGAAATGGAAACTACTACTGTCTTCTGCTTTGCCCTTGGTCTCTTTGCAGCCCTCTTTGCCTGTCCTCAGCTTTTTCTCATGCATCTGATGGGTCTTCAGTGCTGATAGGGAGTCTTTGCCTTGGAGTCTTACATGCACTTAAGTGACCACCTTGTTCCTTCCATGCTTTAAATAGGTAAATAATAACCCAGCTTCATGCCCCAAGGTTCTGATTCTTGATGAGTTTTCCCACAAGCTGCCAGCCTGCAAATAAATACCTGCAAGAAAAAGGGACTAAGATCATCTCTGCTCTTTTTGCTGGGAGTGAAACGGACCAGTGGCTGGAATGCAAGAAGGAAAGATATTCCTATTCCCTGCTCATCTGGCTGATGGCATAATTGCTCAGGGTAATAAATCTTCACTGGATACTTAGATGAAAATGGAAGAGGCACGAGAGTGCTTTCAGAGAAGAATCTGAGAGATGGCTTGTGTGTCTGTGGAAGCCCAGCCCCAGAGGGACAGCAAAAGGGCTACAGGAGCCCTGTGCTGCTGGGTGCAGAATGGCCCTTAGTGGCAGTGACTGTGCCTGACAGCTTGTCCCCATGAGCCCCGGCCATCCCTCTGGCCCTGGGCTTGTGCCCTCTGTTCCCCGGGGCCCTGGGCTTCAAGGAGCAGGGGTTGTGTGTTGGCCCTGTAGTGCCCTTACTATACACCTGAGTAGTGCCCTTACTATACACCTGAGTAGCATGCTGGGGCCTGAATGGGGGCCAGGAATAAACTGTAAAGATCTAGAGCAGGTCTTTAACCCTTCAGGAGCTAGCACTTTCCCACAGCCTCATGAGCAAACAAGAACAAAAGAAGCAACCACAGAGCTGAAACATTTTATTTCCCCTACTGGGCCTGTCAATTAACCCTGTCAGGAGCTGGAGAAAACACAGTGGGCACATCAACAGAAAACAAGCTGAAGAGGGAGAGTGTTTGAGGAAGACAGTGCAGAGATCTGATCACCTCCCCATCTCCCTGGAAGAGCTGAGCTGTGTGGCACAGGGGCAGTGGCAGCGAGTTTGCAAACACCTCCGTGCTTCAGGAATCACTGCAGGGCAAACAGAGGGGGTGAAGACCAGCTCCTGGTGGGAGTCTGTCTCTAAGCTACCTGACTGCTGTGCATCTGTCCCTTTGCAAATGCCACTCTTTCTGCCCACCCCCTGGTTGCTGTATTATCTGTGCTGGCTTTGCAGTGCGTTTGAGGGATTAGAAGAAGTCTGGAAGGAGGGAGGAGGCAACAAAGGCTCCCCTCTCCAAGGACTCCCCATCGGAACCGATCCTGCTCTCAATATGCTTTGGTGCTTGGGTCGGTGCTTTCCCTGCAGTGTTAGGTAAGCTGATTGCCTCTTCCTTTGCCCCAGGTAGAGGAAAGTTTGAGCTGGACTGAAAATAAGTGTGACTGGATAAATTGGATGAAGCATGGGTCACACAGGAGGTATTTTGTTTGTTCCAAGCTCACCAGACGATGTGTAGAGGGCTGGGTTGAGTCGAGAGACAGTGAGCAGACCGAGGCGTCAGGCTTGGTGTCACCCACAGGGAGACTTGGTCCATTTACTGTGAGGATGATGAAGAACTGACTGTACATGGTGTCACCCAAAGGGAGACTTGGTCCATTTACTGTGAGGATGATGAAGAACTGAGTGTACATGGTGTCACCCAAAGGAAGACATGGTCCATTTACTGTGAGGATGATGAAGAGCTGACTGTACATTGGGGCAAGACTGTTGAAGTTGGCTAACTTCCTGCAGCATCAGCCTGCTGTCTTTCTACTGTAATCATCCCAGTGACACCAAAGATGAAACCTGTCCCACAGTCACCTCTGCAGCCTGTGGATCACCGAGGTACACTGAGCCAAAGCAGCGAGGCAGGGCAGTGTTTAATTAGCATTGCTTTTATTCCTTTCTGTAGAGAGCAATCCTTCCTCCCACTTGTTACTCTCTTTGGGAATAAAAATCAGGTGTTGCTCCATCTGCTGTGGGACCTCCTGACTGGCAGAACGGTCCCGCCTGGGCTTACGGGTGACCCCAGCCCAGCCCTCCCCTCCAAGCCCACTTGCCTCCCCGGCCTCTCGCCGCACCGCGCAGACTTCACCGCTCCCTAATCCTCTCGCTGCTAATTGCTTTTCTAGTGCCTGCTGGACACCAGCGAGGGGGTGACACACAGAGCTGTCCCAGCCTCGGCAGAAAAAGACAGCGCGGCTTCGACTTTGAAGAACAGCACAAATGGAAAAAGAGGGGCCGTCGCGGAGCTGAGTGATACAGAGTTAATATTCTGACTCTCGGGCCATGAAATCGATCTTCTAGGTGAATTTTTGGTCTCTCAAATTCATTTTGGGAATGACACGGACCTCAAATGGAACTGGCTGAGACTCTTGACGTCAGTAAATGCTTTCTTCCCTTCAAAAGAACACAGCTTGGATTTCATCTTGTTTTTACACCTTCACTTCTCCTTGTAAGGCTCATTGTCACCAACGGGTCTGGTGTCATCCAACTGCGGCAGTGAGACCAACACTCTGTGCTGCAGAAATTCCCAGAGCACAACACTCGGCAGCTGCCAAAGCTTTCTGCTGGCACCTGCTCAAGGCAAGAGAGAGAGAGAGAAATATCACTTTGTCTGCCTCCCTTCATTGCTGCCCACCAGGAAACCGGCATAGACAGCACTTTGCTCCTCTGCTTGAGAGACGTGCAGGTTAGATGAGCACAGCAGACACCTTGAGCCTTGCTGGCCTTTCCAACAGCCCGTGTCCCCTTTGTCCCATCGCACTGTTTGCCAGTCGGGATGCTGCTGCCCTCTATCCCTGCTCTGTAGAAGGCTGGCATAGAATAGCATTTTGCTGTGCTTTTCTGCTGCTTTTTTTTTCCCCCCACCAGCCAAAGTACTTCCTTTAAATGGTATTAGTCTAATTATTTTGGACATGAGAGCTGGTGATGGCTGCATTTGGGCAAACGATGAAAGAATACTTTCAGCAAGGCAGCTCTGAGGAAGATCAGACGTTTCTGATGGTTATAGGGACAACCTTCCTCTCACCAACTTTCTCCACCCAGCTTTGTTCCCTTCTGACTCGTGGGTGGCTACTGTCTCCTGGTCTTTCCATCTAAATTGAGATGGTAACAAATGCACTAAATCCTTTCTTTGGGGAAGAAATTCTGCAAGTTGAGGATGTCAGCTCTCGTGCCCCTTATTTTTACAGCTCGCTCAGCTCTGAGCAGCAGAGCAGCCAGTTTGAATGACAAGAGGAGGCATCCTAAGTTCAGATATTACAAGGTGTGCTTGTGGGAGAAAGAGTAAATTTAGTGCTCCTAACAGCTCTGCAGTGAATGGTACAAAACCAGCTGCAGGTGTAGAAAAGGTGCAGCAAAAGTGTTGTGCTGAGCCTTGTCTGTCTGGAGCTATCTGGGGCCTTTCTCTCAAAGTGCCAACAAGGGGGTGGGCACGTTTGTGTGTGTCTAGTGCTGATTTGGTGGGTGTCGTGCTGGCTTGGGGACCTGATGTGAGCACACAGCGTGTGTGTATTTTCCTGACAGCGGGGTCATCCTTTACCCAGCCCTCCACCAAGCAGCAGAAGCAGGAGCAGGATTGTACCCAGCTGTAAAGCTGGCCATGAGGCTTTCCCCCTTAGAGCAGCAAACTCCCAAGGTGACCTGAGACAGTCATCAAGGCCCATATGCTTACTGGTGAGCTGTGCAGCTTCTTGTCCTCAGTCTTCCCTTAAATCTGGATTTTTTCTTCTCCTTGTTCCCCTGCTCCTCACCCCACATTCTCCCCTGGTCCTCAGGCTAAAGTGTGTTTCCAAGATCTGCCTCTGCCATCTCAGTTCATTTTCTGAATGTTGTCAAGCTCTTAACATCCTTGATTTTTGACAGCAAGGAGTACCACACATCACTGATATACAGGGGGAAGCAAGACCTCCCTACAAGGTCAAGAGCTGCCTGGTCTGGCCTCTCTGTAGCAATATTAGACATTTTGGCAAAGCTTCTGCTTGACTGAGCAGATGTAAATCTGAATTAAATTGGGAGATGTATAACTACATCACCCCAAAATGGCTTTAAAATGCCTAGGTATAGTATGAAGAAATATTTTATTATATTTATTTTGAATTGGTTTAGGGAAAAGATCTTTTCCTCCTAGGAAAAATGGTAGAGATGGTATAGAAATGGGACAGAAATGTTCTTTTTTAGTGCAGAGAATATAGGCACACCAAGCAGCTGGTGTGCAGCAGAAAATTCAGGCAGTGAAACTACCCACACTGGTCTCCATATCCCACTAGGATGAAATGCACAAGAATGTAATAAAACGAACCATGATTTAACAGTTAAGAGTGAATCAGGTAAAAAATCCTTTCTTCGTGGTGCTCTTTGCAGCACAAGGCAGAATACGTGGAGGTTAATTACATTTCAAAATCAGTGTTCTTTAGGGATGGGCCAGTTTATTAGGAGAGGCTGGAATTGTTAAAGACAGATTTTCTATGCATCAAAACAGTTCATATGAGGCTCAAGACTTGGCTGGTCTGACCTCAGGCAGCATTATACACTTTGATAAAGCTTTTAGTGGCAATAAAGTTTTACTGAATAGTACTAAAGATGAAGCAAACTGGGAGACATAAGGCAGAGGAAACTCTGAAGTATTCACCCAGTTTTTGCAATCAGGGCATCAAGAATTTCCTGATCCAGAGGGTGCATCAAGCCATCATCTTTAATAGCTACTGATCTATTAGTGAATCCCAATTTAGTATCTAGATATTGGTAACAGTGGTTACTGAAAGATTGGGCATCCGTAAAGAACATAAAAATATAAGAAGATGCAATAGCTTAAAAGGAAATAAAGTACCAGTTGGTTTTTTTTTCCTGAATTCATTCTGTAAGAGAGGGGCAAGAAATTAATTTACAAACAATATAAAAACCACTATTTCTTGACCAGTTATGTCAATGGAAGGCTCATTCAGATGAACACCCAGAGTTTGGAGGGCAGATCTCCTGTGATTCCTCCAGTCCGGCACTGGTAACGCAGCACTGCTTACCCCTCCTCTGCCTCAGAATGCCCCTGGATGGGTGGAGCTGGTACTGATACCTTGGTCACTGCCCAGCCACACTCATGTCTTGTCACAGGGCAAATGCCCCCCAGTCTTGAACTATAGCCTGGGGGGGAGGTTTCCAGGTTCTGTGGCCCTGTAGCAGAGGAATGCGCATCAGCTTGTGACTAAACGTGTGACACTGGGTCAAAAAAAAAGTTGAGTTATTTGTAAAATGGTTTTTTGGGTTTTTTTACTTTACATTTGGAAATAACTGGAATTTACTTTAGACAGGATAGTGTGTAGAAGTGGGGACTCTAAGATAAACTCCTTTATGTTACACTAAGAATGGTAAGTTAGGATGTTAAAATATGTTGATTAAATAATGGTAAAGTACAATGCCTTTCATTCACCCTTTTCCTTTTTTTTTTCTGGTGTGAGGTTGCTGGTTTGCTTTGTAATTTGATTGTGTCAGATCTTTGCATACCTCTTTGGATGTCTAGCAGGCTGCAAGGCATGCTTGTGTGCAAATCCTCTTAATTGCTTTGTAAACTTTGGGGAGAAGAAACCTCTGACAGTGGAAGGGGGAGATTTGTTACCACTCTGCAGGTTCTGTGGTCCAGAGCTATCTAGTTTAGGTAGAGAAATGTAACACCTTCTTGGCTGTTAGGCTAAAGGAGATGGCATTCATAAAAAGGTTTAAAATGGAGTTCAACTACCCTATCATAACACCTTGACAACGTTGCAAGCATTTAACTTAGAGTAGCTAATGTAATGCTCTAACACGTGGTGATTAAAAGACTACCCAAAAATAAGGGCAGGTAAGGGGTTCTCACTACGTAGAGAGCTTTCTGTGTATTTGTGGTCTGATGCAATGTGTATTGAAGTCAGGAGAAAAATTGCTATGAATTAAGCATTGAAGAAATGAACCTTTGTGAAGATTAGATCCCAAATCTATACTGACTAAACCTGCTTTTTATTGTCCCTGAAAGCTGTATAGTCTCAGGGAAGAAGATAGGAGTGGCTCTGAATTCCTCTTTTTGTCCATTTTATGATTGTTTGCTATGAACTGAGGGGAAAAAAGGAAACGTTTCCTTGACTACAGCACTTGTGATGTCATCTGTGTTGTATTTTTTTATTCTCTCCCTTTTAGCTTCCTTTCTGAACACGTCCTCATCTGCTCTCCCTTTCTAGCCTAGAGTAGTCCTATAGGTTTTCCTGCTGCTCATTTCACTCTTGCAGCAGGTATCACTTTGTTGTATCTAGGTCAGTCACTTCTCACACCCTGTGTAGTCTATTTGTCAAAGCATTGTGTAGTCTGGTTTTAATGCCTGAATTGAACAATAGTATTCCAAAGGGTTACCTTCTTTCTCTTTTTATGAAGATGGAGAACAGTCCGTGAAGTTTTGTTTTTAAAATAAGTTGATTCTGCTTCCTTTTCAGTTTTAGGCTTGGCATTTCTAGCCTGCCCTGTGCTGCAGTGTGATCAGTTGGCTATGCCAGAGCGAACAGTGTTAGAACCTGTGTGATGGTTCTTCTGCAAAATTGTCCTCTCACTGCCTCATCCACTAACAGCTTTCAAGTCCTGATCTTTTGGAAGAAGCCATCCTTGCACACATTTGGGCATGAGGCACTGGAATCAGTCTCGAGGTAATGGCCACGTTTCCCTAAAATCACCTTCTCTCAAAGGCTTGGTTTTCATTTTGGAGCTTGTAATTTTTGTACTATAGGACTGCTAGCATAACATAGGATTGAATCTTCGAAGCAACCTAGAAAGCATTCCTTACCAAAAGGAACCCTATCTCCTTTCTAGCTGGGTCACACAAAGGTTACTGCATTCCCCAATATCAAGTTTTTTTTGCTAGCTACAGACTTTGCTGTAAAGACATAATAATAATAGATGCAGGTCCATTTTGTTGCTTTTGAGGGGGTTCTCTTTAAGCAACCTGAATGTTGTTGTGCTTTTTGTTCACCTCGATTCCTTTCTTGGCTTAAAAATGAGTTACGTGGCTGTGCTGTCTGGGCTTTGTGAGAAAAAGCTAATGTCTTCCTGCTGCAGACGTTTTAGCCTCCTCTTGCTGAGGTCCAAGGCAATTCCCATTTTGCCCTGAGATCTGGCAAATAAATTGTATTGCTTTTGCATTTGTCAGCATTAAGAGTTATTTGCTGCACCTTGTCCAAATAACCTAGCAAAGCTAAGGACTCTGTAGAATTTCTTTGCTTGCTTCTTTTCTTTCCTCTCCTCTCCATGTCCACTTCCCCAATTTTGTGTTGTCAGCAGGCTTAACCAGTTTGTAGTCAGCTTCTCTAAGCCATTTATATAAATTAGGCTTAGCAGGGGTTCCAAGGATCGTGTGGCGATGAACATTACTTTGCATTTGTTGACTTTAATTTTCTGTTGCCGTATGTTGACCCAGTTCTAGAGTAGGTCTAAATTGTTGGATATTTCTTGGCTGCTTTTCTCACGTCCATTATATGGCCCCGCTGGCATCTGCAGGAACTCTGAAAACGACCTCGCTTGGAGTCATTTACACAACCTAAAACTAGAGCAGGAAGGGGCATATTCACTGACCTAATTCAGTGGGTCTCACCATTTAGGTCTCTTAATTAACGATGACTCTGTTTTGCTGCTCTGTAGCCTGATCACTATCTGTTCTCATTTGCTACGCCAACTCCTTGCAAAATTTCGTGCTGAATTTGCAGCTTTTTGTGGAGTATTTAGCCAAGCTGCCTAAATAAGTCACAATAAATTGTATGATGCATACCTTACGCTTTGATTTACTTTGCTCTCCTTCCAAGCCAAGGAATCTTCTAAAAGTTTTTGTCCTTGCTTCTCTCAACCTTAAAAAATTAAATCATATGGACGGACATCAGAAGCCTGTACTTGTCTTCAGGTGACTTGGTAGCAAGAAATACTTGCTCTCTAGGATCCCATGTACAGATCCATCTCTGAATGACAAGCCCTCTGTGGTGGCAGCAGCCCCTGCCACCCATAGCCACTGGGTCCTCTGGAAGCCTTTCTAGCCTAGGAAGAACTTGCAACCCCTCCTTTCACTTTGTCTAGTCTCTGAACTGGTTCAAGAAAGCTACAGGGAGCTTGTAACAAACTGACATCTGCCTTTCACATCCCTGCCCAAAAGGAGAAAAATGATCATTAAAACGATTTCTTTTTAGGGCTCATTTACCCTGCCGTTTGCCACACGTGCTGTGGTGCTTATAACTGCTCTGAGGCTCTATCTCCCAGGAGAGAGAACACCATGAATGTGCCCCCAGGTCTGCTGTAAATTTGACTGAGTTGCTCATGTCTCCTCTCTTTTTTTTTTTTTTTTTTACAGCTTGTCCAGTACTTTTGATGCTTTAGCTTAATAAGAATGGACTGGTCCCATGTTCTCAGCTTCAGGGCCTTTACTCACTATCGGTTTGGAGCAGCTGCATTTATTTGCTTCTGGGTTTAGGGGAGAGAAAACCCCTCTTGAGCTCTCCATGGGATTGAACATGTCCGGGTAAATTGTATCTGAAGGCACTATTTGGCCCGGTAATTTTAGGGACAGTATGCTGAAATTAGACCTGTCTGATGTTTTCAGAAAGGCGAGTAGACGCTACAGCATCCCTCCATCCTGCCTCCCTGTGCCAGCTGGTGAGTGGGCAGGAGACTGAAGCAAATGAGAGTCCTGCTTTTTGACAGACACACCATTTCCTAGCCTGTGGACACCACAGCACTCAGCTATTGTTTGCCAGCCTGCCAGATCTCCAGGAAGGAGTTGTAATCCTCACACAATTAAAGCAAAATAAGAGAGCTGCAAGACTTGTTTTGCTGCAGTGTTGGAATAAACACTGGGATCATGACTTTGTCCATCCAGCATCTGAAAACAAAAATCCTATCCTTATTTTTCCAGGCAAAGTAGTTCACATAGGTCCACTGCCTCCTCCAAGGCACCCCAGATAGGAAAAGCAGACTGTCTGCCCTCCCTCTGTGCCCCCTGAAACTGGGTTTCCAGTGAGACAATCAGTTTGTTTTATTCCTCTAGGGAAAGGACAGCCAGGGCTGTATTTCAATACATCAGGAGCCTCTTGAAAAGGTGAGGCCCTTTCTGTTAGTGTTGTAATGGAAGCGAAGCCTAAAGAGAAGAAATGTGACCATTTCAGGGGCACAAAGTCATCACATTTCTGCTGTTACGTTCTGGGAACAAAAATAGCAGGGACAGGTCCCAGCTGCCGGCCACAGTGTGTTTGAAAAGGTTATCAAGACATTATAGCATGTAAACAGCACAGCTATTAGCTCTGAGCTGTGAAAAGTTTCTAACCTTCACCACAAAAACCTTAAATTATTTTTGAAGTGTTAATGAAAGTCAGCTCTCCAAAGATGGATGTGGAGCATGGAATTGCATTAGACAAATAGCAGTAACGTTTTAATAGTTATTGCTTTGAAAGCCCCCCCTCTGAGAGGATTCAAGGGGGTTGGAGACCAGGCACTTTCATGTGCCTTTTTCAGGGGGGTGAACAATATGTGGTTTCTATTGGGCAATTTATAAAAGCACCCAAGCACGGTTGTTTTGTTTAGCACATGTTTGGGACCCTGTTCTTACCTCCTTCAAAATCTTGGAGGTGTTTAGTGGCTCAGGGGGGGTTTGAAAGCTGCCATTACCCACTCAGCTCCGGTGTGGCCCCAGAGGTATCCCTGTGTAGGTGTGGGCAGCCCTGGTATGGAGCTGCCTTCGGGATGGGTGCCTCTGGGAACAGCTGCAGGCAGAGGCTGGGTGCCATCCAAGCAGGTTGCCAAACTCCTGGCTGCTTCAGCAAGGTCAAGTTTCTCCCGTGTCTTCATCTTCGGAGGACGTGGCACTGCACAGATATGGAAGATATACACTAGTGCACGGTACTTGTCTGTCTATATGTGTGTGTCTGTTGTGAAATTGTGTGTAATTCGATTGCTTAATGGCTAATTCACTCTGATAGGTACTCAGAGAGAAAGGCTGCACAGGGCATGCCCTTTACCCTCAAGCTGCCTGTCTTAGATGCCCCCTTCCCACTGCACATGCAGCCAGGCTTTAACACTCCTACACCAGCCCTGGTCTACCTCAAACAGCACAAAATCACTGAACCACTATGGTTGGAAAAGACCTTTAAGATCATCAAGTCCAACTGTTACCCAACTCTGTCAGGGCCACTACTACACCAACATGCTAAGTCACAGGTATTCAGTAGGCAATGCTTAGGTTGAGAGGGATGAGCTTCTGTAGACCAAGGTGTCTTGACCTGTTACAGCAATTCTCTCTCACCCTCAGTCATACCTTGACCTTGTGTGTATATTTTTACTATTTAGTTTGTATTAGGAATGATGAGTCTTGCTGAGGTCTTTTGATTCCATGAGGAACTGTTACAAGTGCTCATTTGGGACACAGGGGTAGAGCAAATGCATAATTCTCTGCAGTATTAGAGCCACAGGGAGCATGGGTTTGCTGTGTTGTGCCCTGGAGTACCTGATACTGTTTCATGTTAGCAGAGAATCAAGAGAAGAGGTAAATGTGCAGACTGTGACTGTATTTAAACACTGGGTCAGCTGTGAGCAGAGGTGGATTTTAGCCAAGTGCCCTGCACTGAGCAGCACCAAGTCTTGGTGAGCTTCTCATCTCATCTCACCCTTTGAGCTCCTTCTCTGAGATCCATTTGGTGCTTTTGCTTCCCTTATGCATCTTTGCAGATAGACCCAATTTTATATAAAAGACCTGTCATTCTTTCAGTTGCTTTTTATTGTCAGGTCAGATATTTCCCACTCTCTTCTTTTTTTGCAACAAGGGGGGGGGAAAATCCACCCTTGCACCAGCTCCATAACCATTTCATGCATAATAACATTTTAGGCTTTTATTACTCTGTTGAGACAAAGCAGGCTCTGATGAATTTCAATTCAGCACAGAATCGACCACGCTACGGTCTCTAGTCATACAGAGAAGAAAACCTCTCTCCAATTCAGGAACAGGTTGAAAGACCAGCAACTGTGATTACAACTCCAGAGCTGATAAAGCTTAAAGCTCTGTGTGGTTTCCTTACTAAGGGAGGTGAAACAAAATCTTTTCCCTCCCCAATTAATTCTAAATCCATTGCACGGTGATGATGTTCATGGGTATTTTCATTGCATACAGCGTGGACTCATTTTTGTGCTGAGTATGTTCAGTTAAAGGGACCCTGGCAGCCCAGGCAGGTTTTGTAAATGAGTTAATTTCTGGCACTGCATCTTCTCCTCATTCTTGCCTTAGTGTTTTTGAACTTTTACAATTATGTTTTCCTCTATTTTTTTTTTTTAAAGTCTCTCTCCTGTTTTCTGTGCATGCAGGAAAAGCTTGAAGTACAAGGGTATGCACCAGTGAAGCTGGAATCTAGCACTGCCAGGTGTATTTGGGAGTCTTTTGAAATTGTTTTCAGTCTATTTTTAGGTCTGCATACAGTTGCATTATTAAGCTTCTCTCTCCACTGTGAAGGCTGCAGTTATATTTTTAAATGAATGCTGGGGAAACCTCAAATAATCCTATAGCTCCCAGAGCCTAGACCTTTACAGAAAATGCTGTAGACCTGTAGAAAACTGCAATTCTTTGTAAGCATAGCCTGGGAGAAAGGGGAGCTGGGTGGGGTAGCAGCTCTCTTTTTGATTCTGTGCTCTGCTTGAGCGTGGCCAAACTTCTGAGCCAAACGGGCGAGGTCACAGCCACACAAGTCCCTTTGTGGACACTGTCACCATACAAGTCTCATACCTCTGGTTGACAAGTCATATGATGGGAGGTGAGGGGGATGTCCCACATGGTCCTCTTGCAAGGCACAATAGCTTAAGCTCAGGAGATGAGGCAGAGGGATGAGAAGGGACGCTGATGACTTTAGGTACCTTGCTCATATTTCCTATTTACCATGTAAAGAAAGTAAAAAAAATAAATTAAAAAAATAGAGATTTTGGTCAAGGTAACTAAGTACTTGACTGTGAGTGCAGGAAGAGATACTTTGCTGACTCACTGTATGGTGCAGCTCCTTGCCTCGTGTGAGGATAAGGCAACCAGCTGGGTAGAGCTGTCTTGGACTTTAGATTTTTCTTTCTGCAGAGGATTTTATCCAGCGCTTCCCTGGATCTGTCCCACCTTTTCAGTATTTGCCTCAGTGATGGATGTTTGTGCATCGTTAATCCCTCATGTACTCAGTGCATTGTTTCAGTGCATTTTCCTCCTCTGCAGAAAGCACTCAACCCATTTGCCAATATAGCTCTGTGAAGTCAGATATTGCAGAGGGTAGAAAGAGCCCTCTTTGAACAGCCAGGCATTAAACTTGCAGCTAGGTTAAGCAAAACCCTTCTTGTGTTGTTCTTCTTGGAATTCGAAGGGAAGTTAACATCCTTCAAAACAAAGCGGCATGGAAAACCTTTGTAAAAGTGACTCAGGCAGCCAGCAGCAGAAGCTTTGAATTTGAATTGCCTGGATAGACTCCTACAGCTACTTTGGAGTAACACAGAAGTTTCCAAAGAGAAGGATTTGGGGAAAATTCAGTGGAGGCTTCACAGTTTTTTGGACAGTAGCTGAATAGAAACTGTATACTGAGGACACGTCACATACTAACTCTGAGCCTTTCTCTCGTGCAACGCAACCACGGTTAGCATGGGATGAGCTCTCCTTCTCACCTACAGTTATGTAAAGAATTTTCTGCCCCTGGACCCTCTCATGAGAATTGACTAATGTATTCCATAAAATGTCATAGCACCCTTCTGAGGCGGGGGATGATGCCTATGACTGTGCTTAAAATAGGTGAGCTGAGGCAAAAGACGGGTGAAGGTTTTTAGAAGCATTTAAAAATGCAGAAAAGTTCCTCGCAAGGCTTTGTAAAACACCTGGGGCCTGAACCCCTTTGAATTCCAGCAATGTCCTGGGAATTCTGATTGCACCTTAGCTGCATGCGGAAGTTTTAGCTCTGCTTGCCCAGCTGGCCCAAGGGGATCCGTGGCACAACATTTTAGGTTCAAAAAACCAACATGGGCAATGCAGACACCTGGGTAACGCATCTCTTGCGTTCATGTAGTATGTAGACACTAGGAGCCTTTTCCTTGTTGATTCTGTGGCATGCAAAGGGAAGGCAGCAGGACAGGAGTTTAACTGTCCCTCCCCATCTTCCTTTCAGTTAAGACTCTGTGGCAGAAGGAAGATTCGAGGCCCTGAGCCCCTGAATGCTCTCTGTTGCAAGGAAAATTTGCTTTACATAGAGCAAGAACGTGATTTGGAGCCTTGTGCAGGCACCTTGTCAGTTAAAATTGAGCTCAGAGTGCTTCAGCTGATGAGAATTTTACCCCACCATGTCTTCCTTCAGTGCATTATTTCATGGTTACTGTTTGGAGTGGGGAGAGAAAGAGATTTTAAGAAATTAAATTAAAAGAATAATAAAATTACATCAGAGTTGCCTGAGGGGTTTAAATATCCTGCTCTTGGCAATATAGCTTCATTTTCTGTATAATCCTTGCTTTACAGCTTTTGCAAGGGGTAAAATCTATCCCTCGGGGTAAATTTTCCACCCCACTTGTATCCAAACCTCTTGACTCTATTGACATTCATGTCTTCGATTCAAGCCCAAATTACAGTGGCATAAGCCTCCATTTAGTGATGGTGAAGCTAAAAAGGCTTTGGGATTTGGTTTAGCTTAGCGGAAACATATCAAACCTTCTCCCAACCAATTAGTTCTGGAGCTCCTCCGGAGAACGTGGTTTCCTAAGGAGTGTTTGTGTCACTGTATTTTTATTAATTTCAGAAATGTCTTAAATCCCACTCCCCCACACCCCCTTTTTATGGTTTCTTTTTTTTGTTTTTTTTCCAGTTTTGTCCTTGGCAATTACCTTACTTTTCTTCCTTTGTTTTCTGACATCAGTATGGATATGCAAAGTCACTTTGCTAAAAAAGAAACACAAGTGAATGTTTTTGGGGTTGGTAGGTCTTGAGAAAAACAAACAAACAAACAAGACTGGGAAAGAATGAGAATGAAGGAGCTGTTCTGATGCCAAAAGCAACCCTAGCAAAGGATGCTCCACTCCTGAAGGTGAAGTGCATGCTTTTGGCAGAGCCTGGCCCCCACACCCGGGCAACCCAACCCTACAACGCTCAGGGAGGGGGGAGAATGTTTTGTGGATCTGAACTGGTTTAGTGAACCAGTTTAGTGAACTCCCAAAATGGTTTGCTTGTCCCCGTTGTTTTGTTGGAGGCAGATGTGCCTGTGCTGAAGTGTATCAGCCTGAGGAATCGATGCTGTTCAAAGGCAGAGTTGGTCTTTCAGCCCAAAGTGTTGCCGCAGATCTGTTTACCAGTGTAATTTGTTCTGAAACACTGGAGACCCCAATGAAACGGTGCTGCTGAAACACTCAGAGGGCTGGAAAGCAGCCTTAAAACAAATGTGGCTTAGCAGAGCCACACTGTGATTGTGCTGTAATGACATCACTAGCGGTATCATTTGGTCTCAGTCTTGACCTGGTGGCTCGTGATTTTGTGCAGTGTTATTCTTATTACCTGCCTATTTTCCCTCCCTGTTTCTGCCTTCACACTGCACTTTCCAGCTCTTTGGAGAGAGAGCCTGTGCTTGGCAGCATTCCACCACATTCCCTGACCCCCATCTCCTTCCTTTGGATCATCCGGTAAAGCCAGCATATATTTGAATCATTAGGGTATTAATATTTAACTCTATTAGATCTGGAACCAAACCCACCGCTGGGCTGGAGGTTTGTTTGTTTGTTTGTTTTTTCATCTGCGTGCAATAAATCGTCATCAACCTCTTTATTTTGTTTGTGTTTCCATGGTGAGATGGGAGCATCATGAAAACAAATTCCAAAGCTTTGGTTTATTTTTGTTTCGTAGGCGAGGGACTTGGTTGTGAAAGGCAGAGTGTCGATGCGGTGGGGGATCCCCAGTGCAATCAGAAAGCCTCACTGAGTCCAGGAGGGGGTGTGCTTACAAGCCACCATAATCCAGAGGAAGCCTGGAGTGCTCCAGATAGCACAGCGGCACTTGATGCCTCTGCGTCTGCTGCTCTCCATGGATAGAAAGTACAGCAGAGCAGAAATTGCCCTGGCAAGTAATTATTAAATGGTTTTCGCTGATCCATCTGATCAGCACCGTTTACTCTAAGCCAGTCATGGTGGCAGGACTAACTCGGGGACTTTCTTTGCCAGCGGTTAACTCTCCTGTCAAGCAGGTAAGAGAGTCTCTGGTAGAATGGTGTCCTGCCCGCCCTTTGCATGGTTGCCTTTGGATTTTCTGGCTGGATGTGTCTGTCAGTGCAAAGTTGTCTGCTTTACTGTCCAGCAGCGTAAGCAGACACCCTCCTTGAATCCAGTCCCCTTTGTTGCAGATGACAGGAGTAATTTTGGGGCCCTTTCTCTAAGTTGGGTCACCTCAGCCTGCTCAGAACTGTGTATATTCGTGCTGTCCATCCACCATGGCTGTGTGTATCGGTCCAGGGTGTTTTACCTCTTCTTCTCAGGAGAAGATATGCTTCTCCTACACAGCACCTATGGGAAGAATTTTGTAGCCCAATGGATAACCACATGGCCCATTTGAAATCTGGAAGGTGTCCTGGAGGTTAAAAAGGCTGTGGAGCTTCCGTACTCTTTGACAACAGCAACTGTGATCTTTGTTTTAACTGGAACAGTTTTTCTAGCTGGCAGTGTGAAAGCACTGAGCTGTCTGTCTGGCCATCACTCCGAGCCTGGTTAAATTAATATTAGCTCTGAGAAATAGGTAATTATTTTCCCTGTTTATTTGGTTGCACCTATAATTATTGCTTTACCTGGTGGGAGCCATAAGCTGTTGTAATTATGCTTCGTTAAAATGCTGATTAATAACGGCTTGCTTCTGAAAGGTGTGCTGTGGGACCTACTTTTCCCTGGCTAGGCTTATTAATTGTAATGTAGATCTATGTACCTATTAACTCTGAGCTAATATACATAGAAATGATGCTAAGATCATATTTCAGCAGCTGACTTAGACTCACACTAGGAAGTCCAGACGTCAAGGTATTTTTTCCTGGTCAAACAAAGATTCATTCTTGCTATGAATCAATTGCACATTTCCAAACACATCTAGAAAAGGCAAGGTGAAAAAATGATAGTAAATGTGCCCTACCTCAAGTGTACTTTTGAGATCCTATATAATAATCTTTATCTTCATGAATTTTAGACTGCTTTAGAAAGCAAGGCCAATTTTATTTATAAAATTCCATTTTATACATCAGGAACTTGAGGTTTGCAAAATGATTCACTGGACTATAAGGTCTGTAGAATATATGTGTTTATTTAGGAGCACAGGCTTTGTCATGGTTTAGTTAAGCCAAGCTGCAGGGGCATGTCTTATTCCTTGATCTTCAGTAAGGCTGTGAAGCAGAATTCCAGCTAAAACCTAATTTCACCAGCTACCTGCTAACTTCTGCAGTCTTATTTTGAGATAACTGCTCCTACTTTTTCATTCTCTTTTTGTCCATGAGCGCTGGTGTCAAGCTGGAGCAGGAGGTGAAAAATGTTGAACCATCTTGATCAAAATACCATTTCTCCTTTGAGGCAGAACCAGAAGGTGCCTTGAATCATTTGATAGCAATTGCTCTTAATCCAATAGCAGAACAACAGTTGAAGTGGTACATAATTAGAATACTTAATGCTCAGAAGTTGTTTTCCCAGTGTTTGAGTTTCATCTGTCAGCTCTATGATTCTGTGCTACAGAGAGTATCTAGTGTTGGCTTAGCTGAATGGTACTGATTTAGGATATGGGTTGGGGTTTTTCTGGGGGGGGAGGGGAGAGTTAAGGATCAGTGTTCCTAGTGTTACTGAGTGATTTGGTGGCTCTGGGATTCAAGTACCTGTGATATGACCCTCCTTACAAGGATACCAGCCCTTCAGGTTTGAATCCTGCAAGACTGGTAAGATTTTTGACTTGTGCGAAGCAGAATATAGAATATAGATTCCTTCTTTCTCTTTTTAACACCTATTCTGTTATGAAAACAATGCAGGCAGACTCTGACTTGAGAATTCCTTAGTCCTGAAGCAGTGATGGAACTCAGAAATAAGTTCCCACTCGGGCCATTTCTAATATGGTGTGTTAATCAAGCACACTGTTCAGACATTTTTTGCCTTCTCTGGGCTTCCTAAAGGTCTTCTCTTTCTGCTATTTTGTCTTGAGTAAATATCAACAGTTCAACCCAACCAGTACAGAGTACAGAGTGAAGTCACAACAAAGCAGCCTTTAATATTTAACCATTCTTTCGACTTTGCATCAAACTCTGCAGCATATGAGGATCTCTGTATAGGACAAAAGAAGCAGTTGGTGCCAGTGAGTGCGTTAAGGATGATTGAGTGGGCAAGAGCAGCCAGAGCTTAATGCAAGTGAGGCAAAGATTCAGTCTATAAGTCCACGAGATTGAGTCTATACATCTTCATTAGCGCCTTATGTCTTAAAACACGGTAATGGTTTCAAGAGTGAACACTGTATTTGGACATTAACTTTTTCACCTCTGAATACCTTTTTATACCTACTTTGCCTGGACCAGAACTGATACTGGGATCATTTACTGGACTCATGTAGAGAGTGGTCCCAGGTTTTGTACGTTCCCTGTTCTTGACTTCAGTTGGTTTTGGCCGTGCGCTTAACTTGTTAGAGAGCCTGTTCTACGCGTGGGTTGTCTTGTTCAATGCAATCTTATTAAGTGCAGTTGTATGGCAGGTCCAATACAGGAGCTAGAAATTAGGGCTGGGGAGGGCAAAGGTTCACTCCTGTCGTGAAGAATCTGTTTTCCACCTGCTTGATCATGTTGTGATTCAAGTCCATTTGCTTTCAGGATTTCTCACGCTTCTTCTACTATGGGTAGGACTGTCCACTTTGTAGTGAGTGTTTCACTCCAAGTCTCTTCTAAGCGTAGACTCCATTTTGTGAGTCGACTAAAAGCATCCAGAACTGTGAAGCCCTTGGCTACCTCTGTGGTGGAAATGCTGCTGGTTTGGAAGATTGCTCTGTAGCCAATGAAAAATGGAGCAGAAAGGCCCTGTTGTGAGGAGGTATGGCTCAGTCTGTGCATAGGCTGGAAGGAAAAATCATTGTTGTTTCATAGTTGGATCACTCTAGTTCTTCCAGGTGCAGGGTCTGCTAAACAGCTCAGTTCCATGTAGAGATTGCTTAAAGCAAATCAGTGATTTACCATCGTGATTCTGAAATGTCGTCTTTGTCATAACCCTCCCAGCTTGTCATGCTCACAGAGTATAGTGGTTTGACTGCAGAGCTCAGGTGCTACTTCAGTATTTTTTTTAAACCTGCTAACTTTATTGTATGTCTGTGCAACCCTTTGGGGTGCAGTCCAGAACTACTTAACACTGTATTGAAGTCAAGGCAGCCGAGGCACAAGTGACTTGTGAGGTCCCATTATAGGCCAAAGCAAGGATTAGGTGCAAGGGATCCCAGTCTGTCAGTTCTGGGGAAGGTATAGTGTGAAATGCAAGATTATTAATCTGAAATGAAGATAAATTCAGTAGAAGGCCAAAAGATTGCAACATTTTTGGGAAGGGCCAGGCAGCAGAGTTTGGAAAAAGGTAACATTTTAAAAGCTTTGTTCAGAAACTAGGGTTGAGTGGGACTGGAACTTAGAGAAACATGGTCAATTAAGAGAAAGTTTGTATCTTGGGGCTTTTTAGTTTGAAGAGAAGAAGACTGAAAGGGGATCTAATTAATGTCTATAAATACATAAAGGCTGGGTGTCAAGAAGGCACGGACAACCTCTTTTTATTCATGCCTTGTGATAGGACAAGGGGCAATGGATTCAAGCTCGAGTACAGGAAGTTCCACCTCAACATGAGGAAGAACTTC
>WTSP01008417.1:134675-148543 GCA_025331215.1 Actenoides lindsayi
TCTCTTCTCTTCTCTTCTCTTCTCTTCTCTTCTCTTCTCTTCTCTTCTCTTCTCTTCTCTTCTCTTCTCTCTTCCTTTTTTCTTTCTCCTCACTTACTCAGAAGATACCCCACGAGCTTTGGAATGCAGTTGAGCTGCCAGGTAAGTAGCTGTGCTGCAGTCGTTGGGTGCAATAACCACGCTGCTGTGGAGAAGCCTTGGTTTGCTGGTGGTTTTCTTTAACCGGTGTCTTCTATCCAGTCCGGTTTGGGGGGTTTACATATTTTAGACCCACTGCTAAAGATTAAAAGTTTCCGGAATTGAGTTTGTCTTGCTCAGCCAGTTTTGTGATAGTGCAGACTCACTGAATTCGATGCCGCTACTCCAGTTCGCGTTGGTTTAGCGGAGAGAATCAGCTGATCTTGTGTTTGTGTGTTTCCTAAAATGATCGTTTGGTGTGAGCTTCAAAAGGGAGGTTTCAAGCCAGGCTGTTTTTCCCCAGGCTCGTGCTCACCTCGGGAAGGCTGGTGCCTGCGCTAGGCAGGAAGCAAGGTGCGTGTGCGGCTTTGAATGAAGTGGTTCTTTCTCCTCAGAAATCACGCTGCATTTGTCATCGGGGTTTTTTTTTTTACCCCTCCTATCTGTTCTGATCTGTAACATCTTTTTTTTTTTTTTTTTTTCTTTCCTGGAGCTGCAGCTTTGATCTTTAAAGCAAAGAGACGGTGTGCAACCCGCACTGAGGACACATTTCCCCCCCTGCTCAGCACCCTCGGCTGAGGCCGGATCTGCGAGGAGTTGGTTCAGCACCCGGCAGCTCCCCGCGTTGTAAAGGCGAGGACCCGACCGGGCTGAGCCGTGTGGCAAATCAGGCTTTGCCCTGGCTTTGATCCTTGCTCTCCTCCCCTCAGCTCGCTGGGGCCGGGAGCTCTGTGGGCAGCCCCTCCGCCTGCTCAATGAACTCCCTGCCGGATTAAGGGGCGACGTTCGCTCGTGTCAAAGCGCTTCCTATTCACGGGTCCCTGGCTGGAAGGAGCTCGCTGTAATAGGCCACCGAGTGCAGGAGCGATAATAGGAAAAGCCGGGACCTAATGAGCAGTGCCTTTGAGCCCTGAGCACGTAGATGAGTTCTTCGGTTTCCCACTTTCTGTTTGGCAGGTGACGTGAAATCCAGTGTGTCTTTCAGGCCTGCCCTGCCCCTTCCTCCTCTCTCATTTACTCCTGCCCGCTGGTATCGCACACGAGGAGAGGGCTTTGCTTTCCCAGGGCCGTTGCTGGTAATACGGGGTCTTTTTCCAGTAAGCTACACTGGGAAGACTCGGTGTGTTTGATCATTGTTTCTCCTTCATGAGCTGTCGGGAAGGCTGCGTGTTTTGCTGGCTGCAGGACAGTCGTTTACCTCGGGCTCCTTGGCACAGGGAGGGATGTCGGTAGCGCCTCGGCGTGCGATCGTGAGCACAGCTGAAATACCTGTTTCCAGTTACATTTCTTCTGGGGTACCAGGGCCAATAAGGCTTGTGACGTTTTAGCTGTGTCTTTGTGAAGAAAGGAGGTTATTTTCTCTCGGGATTGTGAGGAGAGTTTGTAACTTTATCAGTTAGGAGCTTTCACACAGTTATTTGTTAACATGTTAAAATTACAGCTGGCCCTGTCCATGACAAAATTTTACCCTGTCAGATGCCAGCATTTACTTTGCTAACTGGAATTCTCACCCGCTGAGCGAGCCGTGGGCTAGCAAAGGCCCTTTGGGGACTCAGCATTTTCTTCCACGTGGAAAATCTTCAATAAAAACAGAACTCCGAATGGGCAAATATGACTTCTGAAGTTTCGAGAGAGCCTTAAAAGTGCCCTTCAGTTGTGCTGAAGCCAACATGATTGAAGGGAGCATCTGAAGGGCCTTTTGTCAGTCAAGGCAGAATCAAAGGCCTGGTTTATGCTTTAAAAAAATCCTCTTCCAATATGATTACGCTGGCTGGAGAGGAGGATTTTTCATTCTTTCTTGCTGAAGCAGTCACGCTAATAAAATCCCTTGCTGCAGACCTAGCTGTATTAGTTTAGAGCTGATTTTGGCCCAAGGTAGCTTACTTTTTTGCTTTCCAAAGCAGAGGCTTGGTCTACATTTGAGAAGTTTTGCCTCCTTATTATCTCTCCGCAAGCGCTCTCCCCTCCGCCGTAGCTGTGTCAGCAGAAGGCCTGCTAGAGATGCAATTACCAGGAAAATCAACCCCAACAGTGAGAAAACCAAACAGCTCTGGGGTGGAGGCAGCTGATTTGCCCTGCCCTAGCAGATGGAGCTGGTTGGGCCCTCGCCGTGCAGGCAGCTGAGGGAGGCACCCGCGTCCTTCTGCCGGGGTCGATGGGCTGGTACCCAGGGGTACAGCTTCCCAACGTGCACGAGAGGAGCTGGTATCGACACGATTAGGGACTCAGACTGATGTGCTGCCACTCATCTCAAGTGCTAGTCCGGGGCTTTGCTCTTCAGCAGCTTGTCTGGCGTGTTGAGAGCTGTTTCCAGCTCTCCTGAAGCTGGGGCAATGCTGCCAGCGTGGCCTCTCTGCTTCAGGAGCTGGGTCTAGAAGGGGATGGCAGCAGGGCATGTTCTTCCTGCTTTTCCCCAGCAGAGTGCCTGGAGTGGAGCACAGCTGGTGCCTCTGGTTTGGGTCACTGGGTCTCAGAAGAGGAGGAGGTGAAAGGGGGTTAGTTTTGTGCAGGTGAAAGGGCTGGAAAGCATGCCCTGTGAAGAGCGGCGGAGGGAACTGGGTTTGTTTAGTCTGGAGAAGAGGAGGCTGAGAGGAGACCTTATTGCCCTCTACAGCTACCTAAAAGGAGGTCGTAGCGAGGCTGGTGTTGGTCTCTTCTCTCAAATTAGTAATGATAGGACGAGGGGAAATGGACTCAAGTTGTGTCAGGGGAGGTTTAGATTAGATATTAGGAGGAAATTCTTCACTGAGAGGGTAGTTAGGCACTGGAACAGGCTGCCCAGGGAGGTGGTGGAGTCACCATCCCTGGAGGTGTTTAAAGAACGAATAGATGTGGTGCTTGAGGATATGGTGTAGTGGTTAGAGAAATGCTAGGACAAAGGTTGGACTTGGTGACCCTGGAGGTCCTTTCCAGCCATAATGATTCTATGATTCTGTGAAATCTCAATTTGGCAGCTTGAGGTCTGTAGCCAAGACAAGAGCAGTGCTCCCAGCAGTGGTGCCGAGTGCTCCTCCGTTCCCATCCCCCTGCAAAAACTTGGCTTTTGGGAATGTGAGTGATGTTACTTGATATGTGGTGAACTTTGGGATTGCCAGGAGCTTTGGGGGTCAAATCCCTGGATAAAGTGTGACTGACTGTGATGAGGACGGAACCGTGTCTGTCTGCCAGTTTTGTGTTTCCTGCATAAAGGGAAGGGTGGTAAGAAAGGGATCTTTCTTTTCCAATACATTTCCTCCCTCCCTTGCTAAGAAAATGTTCCTATCAGCCAATGCATCTGATTGCAGGCCAGCTGATATCACTTGTGTGACTGGCTTTACTCTCCTGTTAATCTCTTAAAAACTAGCAAAACCCCTCCAGCCTGCTGGCTCAGTTTTGGGAAGGACATAGTGTTATTCACAATCACTTCCAGCCACGGTATAAATTATTTGGAAAAATTGATACTGCATATTTTAAGCAGCTAGATTTCGCCGCTCCTTTTTTGTCCCCCTCCCCTCTCGTATTTTTTGAGGTTTTGTTTCATTTTTTTTGTTGGTGGGTTGTTTTTTTTTTATTTTGATTAGACAAATGAATCATGCAAGCGAGCGTTCCCTGCAATGCCACTAATTGATGGGATGCTGTACAATTGCATTGCAATAACAAAACACTTTCAGCCTCTGAGAGATTAGTTGCATTGGCCTGGGATTAAGAAACCTTTGAAATCCTGAATCTAAATTACCATTCTTTTGACTGCTGTTTGTGACGCTAATTAGCTGTGTTAATTGGATGTTTTGATACTTGAAGAGCCGAGCAATCCAAATCTATTTTGTTATTTATTTTTTTGGAAAGCCAAAATTATTAATGAGTTTGGCAAGGGAGCCAGAGTTTATTTTAATGCCGTACACTTCCACATTCCCATTTTTTGGTTTAAGTTGGTATTTTTGTTGTTTTTTAATGTTGCTATTATTATTTTTTAAGCACTCTGAGTGAGTAATCAGCGTAGGAGTGAATAGTAAATGTTTGAATGTGCTTTCCAACAGAGAGCTCTGATGCATCGCTGTCTCCAAATTATTGAACTGCTGGAGAGAAAATATGTCCAAGCCAACATCATTTGTATTGTTGGAGAAGTGGGGAGATAAAGGCGGGGTGGGGGAAGTGTGAAATAGATGAAGAAAATTAACATGAAGCCGTTTAGATGGAGGGGCTTCCTTTATAATCACATGGTAGGTGATCTGAAAGGAGCTCAGATTTAGTTTCTTCTGGATTGTCATGTACCAGGTTGCTATTCTTGCATAGGGCATCATGCTGGCTCCCCAGACTCGGGGCTTGCAGAAGTGAATTGGTGTAAGTAGTTGCATAGGTGTTCAGGAAGTAGCAGAAATCCTTTACCTTGTAGGACCAAACCCCAGTATTTGCTTCCAACTACTGTTCCTCTCTCCATGGCTTTACAGTCTTGATTCAGTTCTGACCTTGGCAATGGCTTTTTTTTTAAATCACAGAATCGTTCTTGTTGGAAGAGACCTTCAAGTTATCAACTTCAACTGTTAACACAGCACTGCCAGGTCACCAGTAAACCATTCCACTCAGCACCACATCTACATGTCTTTTAAAGCCCTCCAGGGATGGGGACTCTTCCACTTCCCTGGGCAGCTTATTCCAGGGCTTGACAACTTTTTCTACGAAGAAATTTTTCTTAATATCCAACCTAAACTTTCCCTGGTGCAACTTAAGGTTGTTTCACTTTTTCATTTTCTTGTTTCTGAGTTTAAAGGAAAAAAAAAACCAACAAAAAAAACCCCCACAAAACCTATCTAGGATCTGGTTAGGATCTGGGAAGGGACTTCGGTACCCAAAACAGAATCTGTAGGGACATCTTGAATATCCTTCAAAAACTGTTTTCCAAAATGACCTACCTTTCAAATGCCACCTCTTAGAGCACATCTTTTAAAGCATTTATTGACACCCCTCTAATGGTGCTGGCCCAGCCTGACTCACACCCTCTGAACAGAGGGCACCCAGTGACAAGGTGAGGCTCTCCCCAGAGCAGATGTAACTGCTTTGTGGAATCCTCTTTTAGATGAGCACCTAGCCCTGAAGCAGGACATCCCCATTAATGTCATTTCCAGCTCAAGGAGCACATTCTTGGCCTGTCTCCCCTGGGTAGGAACATCCTGCTCTCTAACCTGTGCTCCCTTGTAGAAGGGGGTGGAAGAGCTGTGGGTTCAGAAGGAGGGTGAGAGAGACCCGAAGGCTTTGGAGCTCAGCAGGTAGGACCTCCCTTTGGCATGGGGGAGCTTGGAGGCAGCATCTCTTTTTTATCAAACTTGTGCCTAGGATTTCTGCTAAAGCATACTGACATACAAGTGGAAACGAGTCCAAGGACAAGGGCCTGTGTGGATGGAGGAGCCTTCTGTCCAGCTCTGCTTCAGGCACTACAGCAGGAGGATTTATGGCTCTCACTTGTGCCTGTTCTTTCCGTCTGGCTCCCCCCGTGAAGCTCTAGCTCAGCGTGCAGATCACTTCTGTCACCTCCTGGGGCACCAGCCTCCCTCTGGGTGCCCTGCAAGGAGTGGAAGGGTCAGATCCTGACCTTTGGTTGTCACCTGTTTCCCATTCACCAGGATTCAGGTGTGTGTGTTTCTTACCAATACGTGAAGCATTTAAGGTTTTTTTGGCTCTTTTTCCTCCATCCTGTCACAGCTGTGTTTCTTTCACAGGCACAGAATTCACTCAGTTACACTTTGTTGTTGTTGTGTTTTTAGTTCAAGTTTGAAAAGTGTTGTCTGAAGATTCACATCCAGTTGGAGCACCATCTGGATGGGACAGGCCGGAGATACTCAGCTGCCTCAAAAAAAAAAAAAACCCACCAGGAAAACATTCCAGATCTTGATGTGTAATTTCAGTGTGAAACAACAAACCCTGGCTCAGCCAGCTTCTTGGCAGCTCTGTGCTTTGGCCCTGGGGAGATTCCTCTTCCAGGGGAACCTGGGGAGTCAGTTCCTGGGTGAGCAAGAGGAGTGAGACACGGTGGGAAGCTGATGGATTTGATCTCTAGGGCGAGACTGGTTTTTTCATGACTTTCAGCCTCCATCTGTCAGTGGATTCATGTGCTGACATTGATGACTGCTTTAGAGGGAGCAGCACCTCCTGGCTTGGTGGCAGCCTGCTAGTGGGAAGGCAGAGGACAGGGCTCTGTGTGTGTGTGTCTAAGTCGCCAGGGGAGGCTGGAAGCCATACAGAAGTGAAATGGAGCCAGGTTCAGATGTCTGCAGTCGAAACACTTCCAAAGCAGAACAAACAACACAACATTTCAGCTTTTCACCATTGACAATAATCATCTTTCTGTTTTCAAAATGTTTTCTAGAAACAACACAAATGCAGGAAGGACATCAAAACTGTTCTACAAACATTGAGCTCACGTGACAAATCCTTTTGCAAAATGCTTTTTAGCAACAACTTCCAACTCTTATGTCAGCTCTGGCAGCCAAGGCACTGGTGGACTCCATGAGAGACTAATATCAAGAGTGAAGGGCCATATTTGCTTGGGGACCTTTTGATCAGCCTAGCCTCCCTAACCCCTTGTGATCCTCAAGTTACCTTAATAACATCATTGTGATTTAGGAGGGTGTAATTGCTCACACCTTACCCAGTCCAACTTGCTACTTCCTAGCATCAGTGCAGACCAAGTTTGGCCTCGCATGCCAAGGCTGCACAAAAACCCAGCAAAAGAGACCTGAACAATTTTCCAGCTCAGCTTGAGTTGTTCAAATGTCAGCTCGGAGATCTGTGATGTTTCAGAGGGCTCAGCCCTTGCAGACATTGTGGTCCTTGTTTCTGACACTTGGTATTTTGGATGAATGCTTCACCTACACAATTCATAGAGTAAGAAGGGGCAGCATCTGATAACCTGTCCTCCTTTGCTTGTCTGGAGGAATATTCTGTGCAGGATTTTGAAAATGATGCCCTACAGAGCATTCGTTTTCAATCAGACCTTGCTTTGCAAATGGTGCTACATCTAAAATCCACGGAATGTGCTCTATGCAAACATTTGCAAGCCTGGCTTTCTCCTGAGAAGAATATGCCTTCCTCCTAATTAAGGCTGGTTGTCTACCCATCTATTCCCACTGCTGGCTGCCAGCAATAATGCCCATTATAGTGTGGGTGGAAAATATGCAGTTTTCAAATCTCATTTATTCCATACAGCATTACATTCTCTCATGAACAGGCTGCTCGTTCTCTGTGAAAAAACAAAAAAAAAAACCCCAAGCCAAAATGCTCCAGGAGCAGCGTGGTCTCTGCCCACACTTACGGATAAGATGAGGGGACATTTGCCTCAGCATCCCTTTTCCTCTGCAAGCTCTACTGCTTCTGACTCCCACGGTCTGTGCCTCTTTTCCTAATAGTTTCCCTATCCCCAGTCATCCCTCCACATCTGATTTGGTGGATTATTTGACTGTGTGGGTTATCTGAGGATTTATTTTCCCAGCCTGGTACTCTTAAATGGGTGTGAATTATCTGATATGGGGATTAAACACATGAACATGAAGTAAAGGCTGACACGGGGCATCCCAGCCCGCTCTGAAATGCTGTCTGTACACATGATGTTTATTAGCACATCATTTCTCAGTGGCCTCTTCATCGTCATTGATTCAAACTACTGATCTAAGAAGGAGTGTCACTGGCATTTCCTGGGGCTAGTCAGTCCCAGCAGTGGCTGAGGTTTTAACGTAAAACCTCTGAGCATCAGCTAGCAGATCCATGTCTTTTACTGTCCCTTGTCGAGAGAATGTGATTATTTGGTGAGCAAGAAGGATCAGAACAGCCATATTCAGAACTTCAAGTGATTGATCATTACTCTAAATGCCTGGCTAAGTTTTATGCCTACCTGGTATTTTGAAACACTGCTTAATTTTTCCTCTAAGCCTCAGCGTACTAGAAAGAGTTGGCAGAGATTCCTCCTCAGACAGACTCAGAGGTTGGACTGCACTTGCAGCCTATTTGACTGATATGCAGGGCATCAACCTCGCTAACATATGGGATTCTAATAAAAGAAGGTCCTTCACTAAGAACCCTTTTTTTTTTTTTTTTTTCCTGGTGCTTTGAACCACTGCATTGGTTGTGGATATTGTTGGGATATTGCTGTTTTCCAGGAAAGCAGATGACAAAAGCTGTGTCATAACCTTAGCTCTGATTAGAAATGGACAGACACTCTCAGGAGCAGCGACAGAAGCTGTAGACTGGGAGTAATCAATAATTGCTCTTTTGGCAAATAGATGACCCTGTGGACTCACAGAAAAGATTTATGGAAGGCAATGTGGTTTTCTTATGAAAAAGAACAATAAGGGATGAAATGTCTGTTCCAGAACTGTCGTCAGTATATAACAGCAGCTGAGTTAAACTGAAATTCTGTTCCTTCTTTGTGGTATGTTCGCATTGAACGTGATGAAAAGGCAGGCTGGAAGTGCTGTGAGAACAGTATGCATGCACCACATCAAACAATGGGTTCAGTGATGCTGGGACAGCTGCCAGGGTATCCCATAGGCACATCAACTGGTTAGTGAGTGCAGATCAGTACAGGGAGCGTAAAGGGAGGAAGAGATACTAGGGGTAAAGTATCAAGGGGCCATCATGATGGGAGACTTGAGGTTTAGACCTTTCTTCAGCCCTGACTGAGTATGGAAAGCAAAAAAAACCCCAAAACCCTACCACCTCTCTGTAAACACTAAGCAGGCACCTTTACTAAAACTAGTGTGGTCTGAGGAGAAAGGAAGTTTCCAATTTTCATTTGGTATTGGACTCAGAAGTTGGACTGTCTTAACAGATAGAGCTGAGCAGGGGGAACCGCGCTGTGTTATTTCCCAACTGGAAATGTTAGACAAGCCATTTGCAGTGAACGCTGAAATGCTGTGGCTTTTGAACCGCGAAATGTGGATCACTTGCACGCACACTGAAGTACTGAAGGCAGGTGAAAATGTGCAAAGCCAAGGCTTGTAAAACGTGAACAAATATTCACGGGCACTTGTTTGCATTACCCTCCAATCTCTGTGAGGAAGCCCTTTAAATTTCATTTTGAGATGCTCTGGCAGTGTGAATACCTGTGCTTTAATTTAGTTTGCTTTAGCTCCCAGGAAGCTCTATTTCCAATAGCGATTTGAACTCCAAATCCTGGCCTGATTGATCTTGTCTCACCTGACAACTCACAGTTGCTATTGTTTTAGCGCATGGCTTCGTGCCCAAAAAATGTGCGTATTTGTCCAGGGCTATGACTTGCCATTCTACTAAATGAAGCAATACAAATAATAATAGTTTTTACTCTGAAAGAGCTTTATAGCCACCTCTGGTTTCAGCCTCATGCTGGCTCTGTGCAGTGTGCTGCTAGGATTTATTACTGTTTGGTTCACGTTGAAAGACCCAGATTTTCTCGTGTAAATTGGAGCCCCCTTGTGCTAGGGACGTTGCTGGTGCTCAGGGATGAAGTGGGAGATGCAGCACAAACAAAGGGAGGAAAAAAAGGATTTAGTGCTTTGATTTACAAGGGTAGGGAATAGAACACAGACGAAAAAGTATTTGTCAAGGGGATCATGTGCCCTCTCACAAGATGGGCCCTATATGTCAAGCTGCAGTGGGAGCAATGGCAAAGCCTGATGTGGCGGAGGGTAGGACAAGCCCTCCTGCTCCATGACCCCACATGCTTCCTGGTGGGAGAGACCACACTGAGACTTTGCAAATACACCACCTGTGAGCCTAACAGACCCTGATTTAGATTGACTTTACAGAAGAGCAACTGATCACACCTTATCTCTGTTTCCTTCATCGCTGCCACACACACACACCCCAATTTAATATATTGCAGAGATGACTGTTTAGTTAGCTGAGCATGCTGTGAGCTGGTGGAGGAGCTGGGATGGGGTGACCAGATGGTCCCTGCATCTCCCCCACACCCATGGCCCCCTTTGGAAGTCAGGCCCTGAATGACATGCCTGAGGTCACCTGGGGAGTGTGTGACAATGACAGGAACTAAACCTACATGTCTGGAGTGTCCTAGGCTACTGTGCTACTCCAGCACTAGCTTCTATTTTAAGGACAACCTCATGACCAGAGATGGAAAAGAAATGTGTTCTCATTACCAGTGTAATCCAGAACGTGTTTAGCATGTGTGTAACTTGAAATAGTAATGCTATTCCATGCAGGAGTGTATTGATTTGCAGAGAAGGAATGGCACTGCCGGAATATGGAGTTTTATCCCATGGACTTATTTTCTGCAAGATGTCAGGCTGTGTAATCCTGCAAAGCTACGAGCGTGGCTGCCATTGGAGTAGGCTGACAGTTTTTCAGCAGTTTTTTAAGCTCTACCATCCCCCATGAGCATTTGTTCTCTCTGTGTGTAGGTGGATTGATTGCTAGGTAGCTCAGTAAATAGGTTGGGAAAATAATACTTAATTGACTTGATATTACAGGTGACTTGAAGGAGTTGGGAAAACAATGTCAATTAAACAGTGCAAACATATATATGTATGTCTGTGGATAATGTTTTGAAGTGCTTTTGGAAGCCGAAACTCCTATAATTTGAAATGCTATTCAGCTCTGTAATGTATTTAATTGTTTGTGTGTGTAAGTGGTAAATGGTGCTAAAGCTCTAGTTTAATCAATAGCTTTTCCATAAATCTCATCTAAACCAGAGCCCAGCTCAGCAGATGTTGATGGCTGAATTTCTAAGATATAAAGACCTCTGTCAGGTATTACCCGTGATTCTGGATCTCTTGTGTGCTCAGATTTCTGTATGTAACAGCTCACAAATGAATATAGCAAAGTATGCTCTCTCATACCAGCCGTGCTTCAAATCACTTCACTTGATTGAATATTGCATGAGAGAGCTCCTGAAAATATCCCAGGCATCTTTATAGTATTTTCTTAGAACTGCCTGAGCTAGAGTAGCACTCCGTAATTCAAATAATATGGAAGTCTGGATGTCCACACAACATTTATCGTTTGCTGCTTACTAAATATGTGTTTGTGTTAATTTAGCATTCATGACATCTCATAATGGACCAGGATCCCGCTGTGCTGTTGTACGGATGCAGAGCAAAATCTGTGCCCTGCAGAGTCTGCAGTCCAAGTCTCCGTTATGACAAGTGAAGATGCCTCTACGGGTGACAGCAGACTAAGTATGCCCATTTGGGTTTAGTATAGCTTGTGCTACAATGTTAGCTCCTAGTTTTGGTTAATAAATCACTCGTAAATACACACTCGTTATTTATCAGTATTTGCTGAGTGGTCTGGACAGAAAATTACCAACACCCAGCTTGTTAGAGAGCTGCTCACAGTTCACTCTTTGTTGTGTAATGGAGCAAAATAGTCGTATGATGTATCTGTTCTCCCATCTGCACAGTGTTAGTTCCATTACAGACTTTTTTTTTAATGCAGAATAATCAGGCTTTTTGCTCTTCTTAATTGCTCGAGTTACAATACTACTCAAGAGGAAAGAGGAGACCTATTGAATGATGCCAGATACAAACACTAGGAGAAAGACCATCCTTGCCGAGGCGGCTGTACAATTTAGATGGACAGATGTATTATGGGAGAAGAAAAAGGCATGGGCAAAGTGAGATAGGGAATAAATTGCCGAGCTGAGAACTTAGGTCTTGTGTCTGCCAAGTCAGTGCCACTTCCTCCCAGCCACGGTCTGGAATTTGAAATCTCAGCTGCGGTACTCAGGAACGCATTGACCCTATACATTAGAAAGAGAAAAAAAGAAAAAAATTCTAGTAAGCTCACCATAATAACCTGAAACTTGCAATTGAGAACATAATGACTCCTCAGATTTGTTAGTATGCATTTCAGGTCTACCTGGTAATTCAATTAGTGATGGAAGAACTGAAAAATAAGAACTCCGCTGGTAGTTCTTCTAGTACCAACTGCTGCCCATAACTCATGGAAAACCTGAAACTTTGTGTGATTTTTAAGAGATTTATTGACCTCTGACCCTGTTGTTGCCTATCCTTTTCCTGAGGTTTTTTAGGAAAGGCCTGACGTGAGAAAAAATGCAACTCTAGGCCCATCAGACAGCATTCATGTGTACTTGTATGCATGCCTAGATTAAATAGATACATTTTTGAGACCCTTACCTGATTAAACAATGGTTTTCATAACACTTGAGTTTCTCTCACCTGCAGGAACACAACACATTCTTTACAAAAGCATCAGCTCTTTTCTGGAAATCAAAATAGCAAGTACTATTTTGCAGCATATACCATACAGCCATAAGTCCATTGCTTCTGGAATGGTAAAGCTTCCAGGTGGCCTCAAGTTATCCTACCTGCTCCTTGGTATAAATCAACACTGCAAAAAGTTACTCTCATGCTCATAAAAAAAAAAGTCCCTGCTTCTGAAGCTTCTCTGGAAGTGGATGGTTACAATCAGATGGAGTGAAAAGTGGGGTATAATGAAATACCTGAAATTACATCTTCCTTGCTTCCTTTTATGCATGCCACTAGCTAGTCAACACACTATATTTGCTGGGTTATTTTCCTGTCTCTGTCTTTCCAGTGATATGTAGGAGAGATGAGGACAGAGAGGATTTCTGCTTCTATTCAGCATGATGCTAAAGCTACTGAAATAGCACAAGTGTTTCCCCGAGTGCCTACGCTTAGCAGTAGAAATAAATACCAGTCAAAATTGCTCCTAGGACCATTGACTTTGTATACCCCAAGGGTAAACCAAATGTTTTGTTGGGTTCAAAATATCTCCGTAACATCCTTTTCTTGCTCTTTTTATTCCGTGTTCTGGTAGAAAACAGAAGTAAGAGTGGCCACAAATAGCTAAGAGGAGTCTCCTTGCACCCACCTGGAAGTGGGGCATGGCTTTTTGGGCAGTTTCCATGAATACAAAGTCTTGAGGAAAGTCCATCCTTTCACTGCTCCAGACTCCTCCATTAAGCAGTTCTGAACACACTGAATTAAGTCTGTGCTTGCTGGAGTAACTGTCTGTCTGCCTTCCACTAGCTCAGAGGATCTAGAAATAATGCAGTGCTGCTTTTATTTCTAAAACCTACACATCCTTGGATTATATGATGCATAATATTAAAGCCTGACATTAGTGTTTGGTGTTCTAGCAACTCTCTTAGCCAAACTGTGACACAGACGTAATGATCTTTCATCTCTCTGAGCTTCCCAAGCAGACTCCTTGCTCTTAGTTCTTCTCTTAAAGGTGTTTTTAGTGTTAGTGTATTCTGTTAAGCACTTACTCATATTATAATGCAGAGGTAGCTTGGTAGCTCCTTGTTAGTGGTGAGTAAGGGTCAAGAACATTTTGGAACCTGTGAGAAAGAAAATAATGCTGTTTTGCAAGATAATTCCAATTCATATGTTTTTATTGGAGGAAAAAGAGGCATAAAATATAATGTAGGTATGGAATTTCAGAGCATGCTGTGAAATTTAGAGGCATCACTAATTGAAAGAAAAACATGTCTAAATACCCGTACCAAATCCCATAAAACTGTTGTTAAGCTATTGAGAGACTTGCTTTAGGCCCAAAGATAGTGGTATCCAAATGAGGAAACTTATAAATTCTGTGTTCAGAAAGAGCTATCAGTTTAGTTATATCACACAAAATTTTGACTCTCCCCCCCCCCCCCCCCCCCCCCCTCACTCCTTTTTTTCTTTTTCTCCCTTCCCCCTTTCTTTTTTTTTTACTTCTTTCTTTCTCTACCTCGTGTT
>WTSP01008417.1:160526-172172 GCA_025331215.1 Actenoides lindsayi
AAGAGAGTAAAGGGAGAAAAGAAGAGAGGAAAGAAGAAGAGGGAAGGGAAGGGAAGGGAAGGGAAGGGAAGGGAAGGGAAGGGAAGGGAAGGGAAGGGAAAGATGCTCTTCTTTCCTTGTTAAAATTATTGAGCTGTCTACAAGTGGTGAGCGAGGGAAGCATGTGACCGGCAGTTAATCACATTGCTGTGAAATGTGACTGCTGCTGATAATAGGATCTTTCTGTCAGTAGAATTTCAGTTTCAGAAGTAGTGATTTTCACAAAGAAAAGAGGTTGAGGGAGATATCATTTCAGATCTAGCAGAGCCTGTGTACGTTTTCTTTAGGGAGAAAAACCTTCTTTTTCCTTCTCTGTTCAATGTCCCTGTTTGTATTATTATTATCATCATCAATTTCTCATTTTCACAGCCCAAACTCACTGAGGACAAGTATAACCCAGGTCTAGTCTGTCTGCTAGCAGATTAGTTCCCATTTAGTCATAAAGTTAACCAACCTTGTTCCAATCAATTAATCCCTAGAACCCTTAATTTATTGATGCCCTAGTCTGTGCTAGCTGTCGAAAAGATGAACATCCTGCTTCAAAATGAACTGGTCTGTCGTTCCTCCAAGATACAGGAAATATAAGAGGATGGTAGTAAATAAGCATTTAGAAATCCCTTCTGTACAATCAAAGCCAACAGCAGCACAGAGAAGACTAAAAAGGATTTTAGCATTCATGGAAAACTGCAATAAATTAATCAGGCTCTCAGGACTGGACTAGAAGGGCTGTGGAGCCACCATGACCTTGGCTAAGTTGGCTCCTTCTGTCATAAACTGATCTAATGTACATCAGGCTACTGCAAGAGTCACAGGCAAGTGCAAGGGTGTTATGTAGACACCTTCCCACCTTCTGAGTTTGCTCATCAGGATCTCCAAACTTCTTTCTGGGGAGCCTGAATTACTTTCACCCTTGTTCTCTAGGTTTTTCTACTGGATTTACTGGTTAATCCAACACGAAGCTTCTCCAAACCACACTGAAGTAAGCAGGAGTCTCTCTGTTGTTTTCCCTGGCTTGTAGATCAGGTGTTGCTAAAGCAGATGCTTTAGTCAGAACTAATTAGAGTTCATCTGCTCGCAGTGGAGAGAAAAAATTGTAGCCATGAAAACATTGAAGTACTGAGATTGTTTCCATGTTACAAGACTGGAAATGACCTATTTTTTATGTTCATTCAATATTTTAAACAGTAGTTTAAACTTTAACTTGCACATGTTCTTTGCTGAAAAGACCCCATTTGAAAAACATAAAAAACGTATAATGGTTTTGATATTAAAAATAAAATAAAAAGACATGCCCCAAAATTTCAATCAGCTCCAGTGCTTCTGGAAAAGCAAAGAAGTGCAGGCTGAGGTGCTCAGCGGGGCCCAAATAAAGACGAAGTTTCAGCTCTTGTGCCCTTTCAGCAACAGGCCACGCTGTGTCTCCTCTGACAGCTTTTGCCTCCTCTGATCAGTCTGGCAAACTCTTCTTCTTGACAAGTGATCTGCAAACAGAGCCACATTTCCTCAGCTACATCCGCTCAAAATTACTTTGCCAAGCAATTCCTGGGTGATTGTTCAACTGTTCTTCAGGGGAGCTGCGTTTTGACAGGCGATCTGCTTCAATTGGGCTCTCCTCTCTCATGGGTTCTCTCCTTGGGTGAGGCATCACTTTGTGGTTGTGAGAGGTGAGCCAGCAGAACACTCACTGCTGGCAAACCGTGAGAAAGTCAGTGTACAGCAAGCACAAATGTAACTGGAGCAAAGAGATTTTCTCCTAGAAAATCTCTGTGGAAATATTTTTGGTGCTGTGCCCCTCCGTGGCCTCCTCCCCAGGCAGTGTGTCTGGTCTGCCTCCTCTCGTGCAAGAATCAGCTTGACCAAGGACATGTTCTTATGGACCAAGTGAGAAAACGGTGCCTCTTCTTGATTTTGCTGCCGTGTTTCCTTGGTGAGGTTGCAAACGTCGCATCCCCTTTTGCACTTTGGTTTTAATCTACAAGTGGAAGAGCCTGGCAGCCTTTGAAAGGTTTTTACTATTGGCAGGTACTGTTTGACTTATTGTGACCTGCTTTTTATGTCTCGTACGTTCTGAATTATTTTTTTTTTTCATTTGGGAACCTCACTTAAAAAAATGTATTGCAGCAAATGTTGCTTCCTGGCTCGATACTTGAAGATGTGTCTGTGTGGTGTTCCCTTTGGTTCTCAGTAGGCTGTCCTGGCAACAGAGAAGGGAAATTGGTCCTGAAAATGCCTGAGCCTCATTTGTCCAGTCCTGTGCCCAAGCTAACTGGGTCTTAACTGCTCAGGATCAACTGATATTATCCTGTTAACTGCTCAGGCTCAGCTCAGGAACATCACCGTGCTGAGGTAGCAATGCTACTCCTCTTACCAGGGGAAGGATCTCTTCACTTGGAGTATCTCTTCTAGCCTTTCTCTGAACACTCACTGGTGACAAAGACAGGCTGTTGGAGCAGGTTAGATTTGGTCTGATCTAGTTTGGATTTTCTGGTGAAAAAAATCCTTTATTCCTGCTCCCTGTGGGTTTTTTCTAGCCATGCCAGAAAGTCCCTGTCCTTTCTGCTTTCCCTGCTCTTTGTCTGCTAGAATAGCTCAGGTACATTTCTCTGTTTGCTGCTTCAGTCCCTGCAGAGTCATACCCAGAGCAAGGACCAATTCCCCATACCTTCTTACTAAACTGAATGATCATCCTACCAAAACACCATCCCAAACACATCAACTCTCCCAGTCACTGCCAGGTCCTTGCAGCGTGGTCCAGCTGCCTTTCCTCCAGGTTTCCAGCATGCCTGAGGTAGGCCAAAGGGCCCTATTTGAATGCAGTTCAAGATACATAATTCAGCCTCATTTCCAGCCTCACAGCTTCATTCTCTAACCTGTCGTCCCTCGTCTCTTGTTCCTGTATCCTACAGCACTGCAGCTCTGCTTGCATATGCTTCTTGCTTCCCCCGTGATTGCTTTTTGCAGTTCCTCCCAGTGCCCAGACTGGCTCGTTTTCACAGGCACTGTATTTATTGCTAGCTGGCAAACGCAAGCGCTTGGACATACATTCAATTATCTTTGAACAATTTCCATTTACTCTGGTTTTGCTTTCTTCCCTTTCAGTTTCACTGAACACTGCCTGTATTTTCTCAGAGCTTTTTCAGCTGCAATACAGCCAGCTTCTGTTCTCCCTGCTTTGCTCTTTTTTTTTTTCCCTTCTTTTTTTTTTTCTCTTTCCACATTTTCCATGTTTTCATTAAGCTCCCTCACTAAATTCTGGTGACTATTTCTCCACTGCTGCCCTTTCGGTACCTTTGCACTGAGAAGGGTGCAAGTTTAACCTCAGTGTGTTAAATGCTCCCTTCACCTGGAAGGAAATCAATGGTACGGGCAGATTGGGGTTTTATCTACTCCCCCACACCAAAATGCCTTTCTTTTTGATGTACAGTAATCTCCTTCTCCCTTGTGGTTTCACTCCTACCTGTTTTCCCATTAAAACTTGACTTATGCTTTACTTTTACTCCAATGGAGTGCACTGTGGAGATGATAAGGGTCACTTGTGCTTACTGTTCAGGGGAAGGTGTGTCTTTGATTTCAGATCAATTCTCAAGTACATAATCTTCCCTGAGAGCTTGTCTACACTCAAGAGTTGCTGCTTTCCACTGCTACTTCTCCCTTACCTCTGGCTGGTAAAACATGACTGTATTTGGATCAACTCATTCAGAACACCTCTTTTGTTTTTCTCATAAGAGACATTTTGATTTGATAGCCACAAAGGGATGGGGTATTACAAGCTAGGAAAGTGATTGGATTGTCCATCTCTGAAATCATCCAGATGGGATGACTTTGTGGAAGATTTGCTTTGGTCAAAATCTTCAGGAGCAGGGAAATATCTGTAGCACAGAGGTAGTTGAGTTTTTTTTTTTAGACAAGCTGGCTTAGGCACAGTAGAAGCAGCATGAGGTGAGCTGTGCAGAGACACAGGATGCTGTAGTTTGAGTGCTTCTAATGATAGTTCAAGTAGCACTGTAATACACCACGGTTACTTTTGTGACTGCAGCACAGAGATACCAGCCTGTCACGCAGCAAAGGAATCCTCACCTCCAGTGGGACTTTGTGTACTGGAATGCCTTGACTTCATCAAATTCTGGTCATTGGGGTGGGAACATGTGGAGATATCCAAGAGATGGGATTCATCAAGTTTATGAAAGAAGATGGCAGAAGGTCATCTACCACTATGTGAACATGGGCCACTTGTCTGAGCAGTTCTTCACAGCTCCATTAGAACATTAGCTAGTGATGGGAGCTATCAAGACAGTATCCCCTTTAAATACTCTTCTTCCACCCACCCACCCCAACAGTTTGTAGTACCTGGGGATTACAACCACGAGACAGAGGCCTTTAGCCTTTCTCCTGTAAGTACTCGGGTATCACTTACTTATTGGGCATGGAGCTAATTGAAGGGTAGTTAATGCCATCGAGCATTGGGATGTATTTATATTTTTAACTACACGTAAGTGATTATCAACATTATAAATAATTACAGTCTGCCTCCCAGCCCCTCTGCTCCATTCCACCCTGCTAATTGCAATGCTTAGATCTCAATGAGCTCATTATGTTTTGTCGATATTCAGCTCTTTGGCTTGCTCACTTAGTAGGGACCGGGGGGGACGCAAATGGGAGCTAAAGATTGAAAATGCCAAGCTCCCAGGGATTTGAGTTAGCGATCATCACCGCTTCATCTCTAGGCACAATTTATTCAGCACTCCACCTTCCCTAATAAATTATAGATCTCTCAAAGGGAAGCTTTGCCAAGGGATGGGCAATTGCCTCACTCACGGGGGAGCCCGTTCTGCGCAGTATTGAGCATCTTTGACATCTGGTCCTCGCAGGATTGGATCCTTCCTGCCCTTCCCCTCCGCCCGTCTCTTCCACCCCTTTTGGGAAGCATTAACCTTTTCAATGTGATGTATGCGAAAGGGCGACAGTCAGCAGTGGCAGTTCCTAATGGATTCTGGTTGTTTGTTTGTTTGTTTGTCTGAACTGCCTGCGATGCTGCCCAGACCTCTTGGAAAAGCAAGCCAGAGTGCGACCGATGTTTTAATGAGCGGCAAAAGGCAGAAAGGCTTTTAAAGAGCAGTGTTTGAATTCAGGAGCAGATGAACGTGGGGCAGGGGGCTTGGGATTTAATCCAGCTGAAGATGATAGCACATGGTGCCTTTAAGAAGGGGCTGAATTTTCAATCACAGGCCATAGTGATGAGTGGAGAGATGGTTATGTTGGTCTTATGGGGCTTGTGGGCTACAAAGGGGTGAATTTGTGGCCTTACTCTTCTTCCCGACAGTGCAAAAGGAGCAGTGACTTGTCATATCTGCCTTGCCAAAGACTGAGAAAAACCCCAGTGGAGACTGAGAAAAGCCTAAGACTGAGAAAAGCCTACTGCACAACAAGATCTGCACCTAAGAACTGAGTTAGAGAGGCAACCCTTTGTCCACCGCTCTGTCCTCAAACAGAATCAGTTCTACGTTCCCTTTCCTGATTGCTATTTGTCTAATTCTGTCTGAAGATGGGGACACTGCAGCCTCCCCAGGAGATATTTTTTTCTAGTCTTGTCTTTGGAAAGCTTCTCCCAGAATCTAATCTCCATCTGTTTTATTGTAAGTTGAGGCCATTGTTTCTTGTCCAATCACCAGCAGATGCACAAGAGTTTATCCTGTCCGCAGGATAAACAAAATCCACAAATCTTTCCAGTTTTTCCTCCTCAAGCTTTCTATGCTTCTGATCATCCTTTCCAAAGCCCTGAAAGTCCCCGGACAATTAAGCTGAAATTAAACCAAGTGCAGGAGTGGCAGAGTCAGGGTTGGCAGCTGCAGCAAACATCCTTTGGCACCCATGGGTGCGTGCTCCCCGGTGATTCACTGTGAACAGCAGTGTCAGAAGTGGATCTGAGAAGGAGGAACTCTCTCCATGGCATGCAGAGGTTGGTGGGTTGGTGCTGCTGTGTCACCTGAGCTGTCGATCAATAAGAATTTTCCAGGATGGTGCTGGCACTTGTGAATAGAAGCAAACAGGGCTCCTGGAATTATTTCTAGTTAGCAATATGGAGATAGAGATAGGCAACACAAGCAGCCAGTTGAGACTGTGTCAATAGCAAAATAGGGTGTAGCCTCAAAAATATGATGGTTTATTAGGGGGAAAAAAAAAAAGTCATATAAAAGAATTGAGTTTACAAGAAAAGCTCAAACCAAACAAAAACCCCCCAAACAAACAGCCTCCTATACCAGTTGTCTTTATGCCCTAGAGCTGTTATTCAGTCCAGCCTCTTGTTTTGTTGTGTAGGTGCTGTGCCAGAGTAAGGAGCAGTGTAGCAGACAGGCCTCCCCACTACAAGGACAGTTTGAAGGGGAAATGATTTTTATAGTCATAAGTAACACTCTGGAAAATGGAGAGACGCGACGTTGCTGCTTAGGGGTCTTACCAGCTCCAGAGGTTGCTGGTTACATTCTGATCACAGACACATTGTAGTGGAATCTCTTTTCACCAGCAGTGACTCTAAAGCTGGCCCACCAGTTGATCCTGGATCCCCTCCCAAGCACTTGCTTTGAGATGCCCCTTTCCTAAATCAAGGGCCACTCCTGCTGCAGAGGTAGCACACCGACGTGGACCGGCGAGCGGTGTGCTTCCAGCCACTTCAGCACGGTTGGCTATTGTTTCAGTGACAGGATTTGGTGGATCTTGAAGTCTGGCAATGATTTATTCCCACCCCATCGGAGAAGTGAGGGGAAGAGACAAGCAGTGGAGAAGGGGAGAGCTGCAGACCTTTCCAGCATCTTTATCCGGACACAGACCCGCTGCTGCCAGCAGTCCTTCCCTGGGGGACATGATGTAGGAATAACAAGCCAGCTTGGGTGAGTAGCTTTTTCAGCAAGGGCTTTGTGACAGCAATCAGAGAAGTGTTTTTTGTGGCAGGGACTATATATAACTATATTTTGTGTGTGTGTGGATTAAATATATATATACGTAGTGCCTTATCACTGCATTCCAGCTTGAATTTAAAACACAAAGGAAAAATCAAAGGTTTTAGAAAAAGCTAAATTTATCTGGGAATGGGAATTATAATAGCAGAGAAGCAATTAATTGGGCTGGGGGGTGGAGATTATAGTAATATTTTACTCCTTCTGTTCAAAGACAAAAATAGCACTAGTTTCTCTACCTACTAGTAACAGCTCTAACTCTCTTCTTCCCATTCACAAACACCACTCTGGAGTGACCACCTAGAGATGTGGTGTGTCCAGCTGATGTGAAGAGAGCTTTGGCCCAGCTCATGTGTGTCCCTGCTTTGGGGAAGAAACCCCCCCTAAGAGCAGATAACCTGAGCTTAAGTGTGGCATTGACCCTTGAGTCTGAGTCAGCCACGTAGGCACATGTGAGGGCTTGGCATTCATGAGCTGATGGCCCTTCTTTTCATTTTACCCCATTTAACTCTGCTTGTCCTCTCATCCTTAAGTGCCAATCCCAAGCAAAGCACCCAAAGACACCTTCATCATTGATTCAGCCCTTGAGCTGGACCTGTTCTGCCACCCCAGCCCAGTCTGGGCCTTGCAGAGAGGGCAGGTGCCCTGTCTCAGGTTTGGCCAAGCATAGTTCCCATTGCAAAACCAGTATCCAGATCTTCATTGTGCTCTGACAGCCCTGGAATGTGCTGCTCCCAGCAGAGCTTTCTGTTGCCTGCAGCCTACACCACATTGCCTTATTCTGAATCAATACTTGCAGATACTGAAGATAACTCAGGGAGAGAAATACATTAGCATAGCCAAAGAAACAAAGATAATGATATTTTTTCTTCCTTTTTTTTTTTTCTCTTCCCTCCCTTCTTCCACAGAAAAAAAAATGTCTTGTCCTCTCCCCCCTCATCCTCATCTCTATGATCTGCACTTAGCAGGGCTCCAGACTCTTGAATTATTTCCCACTTTTCAATAAAGCCTTAAATCTTTTTTAAAAAACTGCTTGTTTTAATTGAAAAATTTCAATCAATCAGTTTGCCCCTTTCTACCCTCTCGCCTTCCTCCCCTCCCCCAAACAGATCCATTTGCAGTAAATAATCTGTAGCCAGACTTTCTGCTCTAAAGAAATAAATAATTCTGATTTTGCTGAATCCCGTCTGATCTCCCAGCTTTAAATCACTGCACTTTGTACTGAGCTCAGCCAAAATGTTGCACATGCTGAAGCATGACTATTACTTGGAGGCTCCAAGTGTTTTTAAAGGTACAGCCTCTGAGGCCGTGGTCCTTTTTCCTCCCAGCGCAGCCTGAGAGAGAGGAACTAAGCCAATTCCTTAGGATATGTGTCTCTTCCCTGCATTTTGCCCACTATAAGTGCAGATGTTGCCTTATCTTGAAGGAACTTTATCAAAGACTGACTGAAGGCAGGAGAAAGCCAATGGGTCTCTGAGCAAGTCCTTAGGTAGAGGCATCTTGACTGAAACCACCTAATAGCGACTGGACTGAGTCCTTTTTCAGATGGGTGATCTAAGGTAGGTTCCAGGAGGTCCTCTGCATCTGCTCAGACATGGGAGGGCAAGTGCCTAGGCTCCCAAGCACAAGTAGTTGCACTTAGAGCCAGAAGAGCCTGGGGTATCCCAGCCAGGGGAGGAAGGTCCCCCCACATCATTGCGAGTCTTGCAATCGCTGTCTGCATTCTGCAATTCTCTTTATCTTTAGTCAAAAACTTCAAAAGCAGTTATATGCAGATTTATGTCACCAGGGAACGCAATCCTCGTATTTCTTAATTCCTCCTGTTTCTTATTTTATCATATTTCTTCATTTCTTCCTTTTAGGATTGCTCTTGTCAAAACTGTTGACTGTGCTCTGTCTGAAAATGGTAGCTGCAGCTGAAGAGGGAAAATGAAGCATGCAACAGACTATACTGATGCCTAGTTATGATTTATACAACTCATGAGCTTTCAACAATTTAGAGATGAAAAATGGTTTATCCACACTTTGGCGTGTTGAAACATTTTTTTTTTCTACCATTTATCTCGAAACCGATTTTGTTTGGGTGATGGTGAATGTTATGCACAAAGCTGTGAGTGGAATGTCTAATGGAAACCGTCAGCCATGGAACAATGGGTGTCATCATGTTACTGGGCTGAGATGTGAGGGACTAAGAGGATCCCCAAAAAGGTCAGCTCGTGGTTTGCCAGTGTGTTTGGGGGGGTTTTAATCAGAATTGGGAAGTATTGTACCGTTCTCGTATTTCCAACCAAGCTAAAACCAAAAACTGTTAAGATTTAAGTTTTCATGCTGTTTTTCCCTTGCGTATTTGAGAACACTCCTGAGTGACAGGAGAAGATCACGAATGCTGCATTTTCACTTGGAAATTTCTTCCTTTCTTCTCATCCCTTTTCAGTATATCAGAGAGAATCAGCTCTGCAATTTTCATTGACTGTGTAAAGAGCTGAGGTCAGCTAATCCACAAGGGCTCCTTCCCACATTTGGCAAGTGACCAGAATTAAACAATAGCAAAGATCAGAAATGTTAAAATCACAAGAAGAGACTTATCCTAGTCTTTTCCCAATAATCTAAGTAAAGATCTATCAGACGTTAATGTGAGACCAGTAAATGCAGGCCAAAATTATTTTAGGGACAATTTGATAGAAGCTGTTATAATCTGGTTTTAAGTATATAATTTTTGAAGTATACTGAAATATAAAGCAACACTGATGCAATATTTTCATGAATTGAAATACACTGGTGCTGAAAGCCACCCTTTCTGGGTTTTTCTTTTTCAGCTCTGAACTTTGTTTTGACCTCTGTCCCTTGGGGGTAACCTCATCAGAAGTCAGCTCTGCCAAGATATTAAATAAACCATTTTCTTTGGTAATCTTACAGTTTAGGGCAGTTTACCATTTACAGGAGGACCCATTCCCATCTTCCGCTGGTGTAGAGGGACCGTAAGAGGGATAAAATGTAAGTTACACAGAGCAATGTGAAGATGGCATTAGGATAATGGAGCAGCAGAGGTGTCCCTGCAAAATCATGCTCATAGTGCTGGTAAATGGCACGTGGATTCAGAGGTAAAATGGGCAGCGGCCCAGTTGTGTTTCTGGTGCTACTTTGGTGGTGTCTGAGACATCTTGCCCCTCTCTGTTCCTGTGCTTGCTCAGGACAGCTTGGTTTTCCTTCCCCTGCCTGTGTCTCTTGAATCCTATGTTCAGTCAAGTGACAGCCCTTGGCAGCAGCTCTGCAGCTCAGTAGTGCATGGAGGTTTTCATCAGTAACAAAATGTGCTCAGTCGGGTGGATCCTTCATGGGTGCTGCTGTATTGCAGAGGGAGAGTTGGGGTACACAGCAGCTCCACCACACTCCACTCTGCTCCACTTCAGTCTCTGATGTCTTTAGATGGCAGCACCTTGGCAGGGTCGGGAGTGTTTGGCTCTATCCTGGCACTGGCTCAGTGAAGCACCTCCATCTTCCTGCTTTTTTCTCTCTCTTCCTCAAGATCCCTCTGTTCCCCATGTCCAGGTGTTAGCTGGGATGTGCCTGTTTCAGTTTAGTTCACGAGAAGGGCAGAAGCAATAGCTGATATTGAAAGGAATTAATGGGAAATGCAGGGTGGTCCTTGTGGCACAGTCCCTCTGGCAGAGATAAAGCAGCTCTCTCTATGATACCTGTTCTCCAACCTCCTCTTTCAGAGAAGGAGAGAAAATTACAGGCCTCTGATTACTCAGGGAGAAGAGCGCACCACTTCCATCTTCATAATTTCTTTTGCCACAATCAAGCATTTCAGGAAAAGGGCCTGAAAGCCTGAAATAGTCATGTCAGGGATCTTTCTGCACAGTTCCTTTCCTGAGAACACACAAGAGGAATAAAAATGAACACTCGTCGCTGCTGTTACAATTCATTTCTAAAAGCACCCGTCCCATCTGGGGTCAGGAATCGAGGCTGTTGGGAATGGAAATACTCTCCTTGAGGAAAGTCCTTTTGCTCTTCCCAAGCTGGCTGTTTTCAAGGCATTTATAGACTTTAAGGCCTGAGGGTCTGGCTGCATTTCTCTAGCCTGACCTGCCGGGTACCAGGAGAAGGTGTGACCAGGAATTCCCACACTGAGCCTGGGTCTTACACTGGAGCTACAAAAAGCCCTGTTCTCCTTGGAAGTGGCAGACTCTCCCCACAGAGCCTGCCCATGTGCCAAACCAATAGCCTGAAGCTTCAGTGCTTGCCTGGCCAGGTCCTGCTCTCTTGAAAGTCACTATGGAAGGCAGGGTAAGTCACATCCCCCCCCCACACTCCCTTTTAGAAGCTTCCTCCTTTGATAGTGATTTTGAAATAAGTAACCAGATAGGCTAGACATTGCAAACCTTGTTTCCCTGGAGTGACAGTCTCGGGGAAGGATGTATCATCAGCACTCAGACTTAAACCGTGTTAAATGCTGGTGAAAAGTCACAGAACAGCCTCTCTCCCCTTCACCCCCCTCCTGCCGCCAAGTCTGTATATTGCCCAATTACACCTTGCTTAAAGTGGGTCCCCCAGTTATCATAGAATCATAGAATGGGAGGGGTTGGAAGGGACCTCTGGAGATCATCAAGTCCAACCCCCCTGCCAGAGCAGGGTCACCCAGGGCAGCCCACAC
>WTSP01008417.1:172272-183975 GCA_025331215.1 Actenoides lindsayi
AGGTTGGAAGGGGCAGCGGGGGGGGGCTGGGAGGCGGGGGGATGGATGGATGGATGGACGGACGGACGGACGGATGGACAGACGACCCCGCTGATGCTGCTGCTCATCATCCATCCATCCATCCATCCATCCATCCATCCATCCATCCATCCATCCATCCATCCTCCGTGGGGTCCTGCGGGAAGCTGGGGGGGTAGCGAGTCAGCAGCAGCACAGCTTTCCACCCCCCGGGGGAAGATCTCTCTCTCTCTCGGAAGAATATTTAAAAATACACCAAAATAAAAAAAAAAAAAAAAAGAAAAGAAAGAAAAATCCCCAACCCTTCCCCCCCCGGCAAAAAAAAATCCTACGTCTTCATCCAGCAGCTCTGTGCAGCGATGCCAGGCTGGAGCTGCCGGAGGGGAGCTGAGTGCGGCAGGAGGTTTCTCAGCACATATGTCTATTTTAAAAGCCCGTGGCGTGATCTCTTGCCCTACTTTCCAGACTCTTGCCGGTACTTTCCTTGCGTGCAGCGGCCGAGCCCAGCTGGCGGGAGCTCCCCGGGAAGCAGGAGCTGAAGGAGCCGCTGGGCTCTCTTCGGTTTTGGGAGGCTGGCACTGGGGGTGGGACAAGGTGGTGGGGTTGGGGGTGCCGGTGATGGTTTGGTCGCTAACGTGCTGCCTTTTCCTCCAGCAGTGAGAGGAAGGTCCCCAGCACCGTGCAGATGAGACCAGGCTGAGAAGAGGCTCGTTTGTACGCAGCACCCCAATTAGCCTCATTTGCTCCCCTCCATTTGCCCCAGCGATGGAAAGGCCCCCAACCCACCCCTGAGCCGACCCCGTGGAGCTCTGGCCACCAGTTTGGCTCCACAGCGGGTTTTGGGGCTGGCGGGGTCAGGAGCTGCTCTCCAACGTGGAGATTTTCCAACGCTGGGATTTTTATTCTGCGTGCTCAGGGAAGGGAGCTCACCCATCCCCGCTGCATTGCCCCAGCCCGGCCATAGCTGCCCCGTGCTGGCATTCCGGGTCCCCGATGCCCGGCTGGATCTGGGTTGCGTGACCCACACCAGCCCATCACCATGGCCTCCTCGGATGGGCTGCAGTACCGGGCTCTCTACGAGTACCAGAAGGACCGGGAGGAGGACTTGGCGCTGTGCCCGGGGGACGTGCTGACGGTCAGCAGGGCCGGGCTGCTCGGCAGCCCCGACTACAAGGACGGGGACGAGCGCAACCCCCAGGGTTGGCTCCACGGCCTCAACGAGCGCACCAAAGAGCGCGGCAACTTCCCCGGCACCTACGTGGAATACCTGGGTCCCGCGCGCGTGGTCACCGCCTCCGCCAAGGCCAGGCCCCGGCCCTTGCCCCCACCGCCCGCCGGGACCCCCGCCCCCTGGGGTGAGTGCTGGGAGAGCGGGAAGGTGGGAGCCCACGGGTGGGTGCCCCCTGCAAGATGGCGAGGGTGGCGTGGAGCCCGGGCGGATGCTTGCGGTCGGGGTGGCTCGGTGGGGATTCACCCTCTGGGCTGGGGATCCAGCCCCAGGAAGAGGAGCTGCCCTGGGAATTATCTGCCCTGGTAACATCAAGGCAGCCCCAGGAGGGGCAAGGGGTGCCCAAGGTATTGACCCCCCCCCCTCAGGCAAACACACTGCAGGGATTGCTCCTCACCAGCATCCCAGGCTGTCTGCTGTGCTGGCACAGGGTCTCCGAGGGACTTCGGTGTCTTTGGGAGCATAGGAGATGCAGGAGCCCTTCGGCCCCCCAGGGAGGAGCAGAAAGTCCCATGCTGGTCCCCAGGGACCTTTTTTGCCACTGCTCTTCTCCCCACCACTGCGGCACCCGATTCCAGCTCTCTCAGTGCCCGGGTGAGCGCTGGCCCCCAGCCAGCTCCCGGCCTCACTGTCACTTTGTGCAAGCTGGGACAGGGGACGATCTTGGCAAGCAGTGGGGTTGGTCCCTGTGGGGCTCTTCCAGCCCTGGGGGGGCTGCAGCACGGTGCTGGGGGGGTATTTGGCAGGACCCTTTCTGATATGAGGACCCCTGGCCATTTCTCTGGTGGGACCGGGTGAGCTTGTGCAGCCGGCTCTGCCCTCACCTCTTACTGTGGCCGAGTGTCTTGGTGCTGGGAGGGATTTCCCAGCAGTTGAATAATGCCGAGAGATTATTAAAAGCAAAAAAAAAAAAGGAAAAAAAGCCAAGTCAGAAACCCCCCCTTTCAGCCAAGCACGACCTGGCTACCCCAGCCAAAGCCGCAGTGCTCTCCTTCCCCGGGATGCGATGGAGGGGAAGGTCTGTCCAGGCGGGCCTGGGGCTGGGAGAGTGGCATCGCCTTTAGCCACAGCTGCCCAAAACTTGCCCAGCTGCTGGCACAGCACCTCAGGCACCCTCCTTGCCCAGTTTGGGACCATGTTCACAGATGTGCTAACTGGAGGTTGTCTCCCTGCTGGGTTGGATAAGCATCAGAGCTACCTCGGCCCTGGGTTTAGAGGGGTACCCGCTGACGTCTCCCTCCAAACTAAGGTTCAAGACCCCCTGGCCATCATGATTTAAGAGGGTGGGGACCAGCTGGCCCCTGGGCTGAGCACAGCAGGACTCAGCTAGCACGGAGCAACTCCTTCCCCCGACACCCTCCACCACCACACGGGGGGTTGCCATGCGGATCCTGCCTCTCGGCCCCCTCAGCAGCTCGAGAAGGGTGCTGGGACCCCCTTCTGCCTCCCCCCACTCACCGAAACAGGGGCACCCCTTCCTGACTGGTGCTCGGAGTGCGCCAAGGCAGCCGCAGTCCCAGCAGCGCTGGTGAGGATCAGCGAGCAGCTCGGTGCTGCCTTTGCAGGAAGGAAGAGGCTACATTTTGGGGTTGCTTACTGAGCCAGACAAGGGGTTTGAACCCCCTTCCCAGCCCAGCTCACTGGTGTGCAAGGAGCCCTCTGCCCCCGGCTGTTGGGCAGGCAGAGCCCTAGAAAACTCTGCTGTTGTGTGGACAACTCGGGTCAGAGAGGAGCAGACCCAAGGGCTCTCCAGCCCCGTTCACCAGAAGGAAGCACAAAGGCACCTCTCTCGCTGCTGCCATTGCTGCCCATGACCGTTGCCTTCTTCCTGCCCCACGCAGGGGGTGGTTTGGGCTCCTCTCCGAGGGGCTGGGAGATGTGCCCAGGGACCTCTGCCTGCAGGTACCAGGGATACGGTGATGCCCCACAGACAGAGGCATGGCCCCAGCAGCAAGCACAGCCTGGCTGGAGAGCTTGGCCCATGTGGAAGGTCTCAGCGCAGGAGCCCCAGCCCTGCTCAGGCTTGGGTGAGAAGATACCTACTTAAAATTAAAACAAACGTAAAATTCGAGATTTTTTTTTATTTATTTTTTTTTTTAAATAGGGGCAAACCCACTAACCCCAAGTTCTGGGGGTGGACTGGGGAGGGTGCTGCCATCTGCAGGACATGCTCTGGCCATGGCCTTGAGTCCAGCCCCACTGTCCAGGGGGGTCAGTGGGTGCTGCCCCTCTGGTGCTGTGCCGTGGAGTGCCCCTCCGGGAAGGGCCTTTCCTGGGGTGACCCAGGGTGTGCAGGCACCTCAGCAGGGGACACCTGTGGCCCGTGACTACGTCATTCTGCAGGAGCATGTATCATTTTGTGTAGGTTTAAACCCAAACCTTCTGGCTGGCAGGATTTCCCTTGGAGTAAAAATCTCCAACATGGAAAGGAAAGGGCTTTTTTTTTTTTTTTTTTTTTTTTATCTTCGTCTTTTGGAAAATTCATCCTGTTCTGTTTCCATTCCCAGATGGAGTTTTTGAGGGACATTTGTTTTGACTGGCCTGAGTGCTGACTTTTCTGTGACAGCAGTGTACCCCTCTGTGTGCCCTCGGTGCCTGCTGAGCCCCAGTGCTGACTGGGGACCCTGGGGACCCCCAGCAGGGTGAAGCCCTGAATGGGACAGAGACATTACGTTTCCCAGCCATGCCCCAGAGCCAGGGCTGGCTCTGTGGGGACAAATGCTCTTTTTAAAATTAAATAATATCCTAAAACAATGGTTCCGCAATGGATCTGAGTCCCTGGGGGATTTGCCAGGAGTTGGGCAGCTGTTTTGCCCCTGCCTGGTTGTCCTGGGTGGCATCACTGCTGCAAGGCATCACCTCCACGTCACCTGGGGTTGGAGCTGAGTGGAGCACCAGGACACTGGGATCCAGCCCAGCATCCGGTGGGGACAAGACAGGCTAAAGCTCCAACCCGAGCTTGGGGCTATTGCTGCTGTTCCCAGCAATGAGAAACAGATGGTTACTTTTTGCAGTCACCATCTTTTCCCTAAGCCCTTGGCTTGGAGGCCAAAGCCCAGTTTTCCCTAATTAAAAAAGCATTCCTGCAGTGGAGACATTTTTCATGGATTCCCAACCACCTGTTTTGCTTTAAACCCCGAAATCTTCCCTGTTCCCACCTAAAACACTCACACATCCTCACTGGGCAGTGGAGGGGACCCTGTTGCCAGGATTGAGGGTCACAGCTATGCCTGGGGACCAGATCAGCCACCTATAAGCAGGAGGTTTGCATCCCTACCCGCTCTAGCAGGAGCACCAAGGCAAAGATCTGCCCATTGCAGCCAGGCTGTGTTTTTGCAAAAGGTCAAAGTCAGAGTGACCCTGTCCACAGCCCTTTTTTTTTTTTTTTTTAAACTTCTTTTTCATTCCTTAAAGCCATTATGGGTTTATTGTGTTCACACATGAGTTTCCTGCCTTCTGCTCAGCAGCAAAACCCAAAGACAGAATGAACCTAGTGCTGAGTTGACCAGGCTGGAGAACACTTTGCTGGGGGGAAAAGTCACACTCAGGCTTAATTTAATTTGCTATAATGTTTTCAAAGGTATTTTCACCAGAACAGATCCACTCACCACATAAAACAGGCAGAATAGCTCTTGGCACATCAGCCTTTCCAGATGTCGTCCACACCCCAGTGGTCACACACAGCTCTGATGTGCTGTGGCCGGTGGCAGCCCCTGACTGTCCCCTGCCCTCTGCCCATGCTCACTGACTTCCCCGAAGGGCTCAAGGCCACTGACAAGAGAGTTTGGGAGGAAATCCCAACACTGTCAGGGTCTCTGTCAGGTATAACCCACATAGGTGGAGGGGTTTACCAGCTGAGGTTATAAGGAGGGATCATGCCCTGGGGTAAGGAATCATAGAATGATAGAATAGGAGGGGTTGGAAGGGACCTCTGGAGATCATCAAGTCCAATCCCCCTGCCAGAGCAGGGCCACCCAGGGCAGGCCACAAAGGAATGCATCCAGACAGGTTTTGAAAGTCTCTAGAGGAGACTCCACAACCTCTCTGGGCAGCCTGTTCCAGGCTCCATCACCCTCACAGTAAAGTTCCTCCTCATGTGGAGGTGGAACCTTCTATGCTCAAGTTTGTACCCTTTCCTTGTCCTGTTGCTGGGCACTACAGAAAAGAGATTGGGCCCTTCCATTTGACACCCACCCCTCAGATATTTGTAAACTTTAATAAGATCCCCTCTCAGTCTTCTCCTCTCCAGACTAAACAGCCCCAGTTCCCTCAGTCTTTCTTCACAAGGGAGATGCTCAAGTCCCTTAATTGTCCTCGTAGACCCAATTAGATGTGATATGGGCAGCATCTCTTATTTATTATAGCGTCAGCCCTGTGAAATGAAAACAAGTAAGTAACTGGTGGAAACAGCTCTGCTGAAATAGGGGACTAGTTCTGAGCAGGCTGGGTGTGATATAACATGGTGGTTTAAAGCATTGTAATGCCATTTTCCATTAGAGCTCTTGTTGGAGTCAGAAAGGGGTTTGATCCATTATAAACAGATGAGAAAACATCCATATTTCTCTTGAGATTGTACAAAGCTGACAGTATGCTAGCTGACCACAGTCATCTGGGACTCTCCCACACAAAATAAGCCTCTTTTAATAAATAACAGGATTGTTGTTGAGGTGGACTGATATTTACTATAGAATTCAGATTTGTTGAACAAAAAGCTGCTTCTGTTTTTTAATTTGAGCTATTAAAAAGATTCATCTTTCTCTTTGTGTCTCATTTTCCTTTCCCTCTTCCTTCCTCTCCTTTTATTTTTGTTTTTATGTTTTTTTCTTCCTCTCAGTCTGTCTTCAGGATAACTGAAAGCTGTTTGTCTGAAACAAAAGACTTGCCTGAGTCTGGTCAGTAGCTCCTCTGGATTGAATGGTCACGACTACAAATCCTGTTTAGGACTAAAGTTGGATGAATTCCATAAGCTAATAACCCAGCACAGTGTTTCAAATTGATGGAGGTGCCGTCCTCTAGATGAGACATAAAAACAGAGATCCAATCTGCTTGGCAGAGACCCCACAGGACTTATCAAAGATGAGTGGGGGCTGCTAACTGTTTTGCCCTTGTCAAATCCTTACCACCACCACGGCTTCTCTTCCTGTTCCAAAGCAATGAAAATGAGATAGTGAACTTGAAGAAGCCATCCTCTTTCTAATTATTTAAAGCCGTTTGCAGTGTCTGGCAAAAGGGGGAAAGAGAGATAATCCACTCACTTGAAAGTGGAATGACCCTGAATATCAAAAAGCAAAACAAGAGCGAGCGAATGGTGCCACCATGCTCTGCAGCAGTGACATTATTAAATGATCAGTGAGCTATTAAAGCAGCAACATTTAGTACCTCCCCTAATGACTTGTACTGCTAACTGGTTTCCAAATTGAGGTTTTTATTGCCTCCACGCACAGACAGAACAAGGCTGTGTCTGTGCTTCTAGAGGCCCCAGCTTAAGCAGACTGCTCACAATGTGATCGATGAATCTTCTCAGTTGAAAATTAGTGATGGCTTATGAGATTCCCCACTCCTCTGTCCTCTTTTCTCACTAGAGCTGGAAGCTTTGGGGTGTGAGGCATGGTAGGGATCATAAATACAGGGGATTTTGCAGCGAGCCTGACACGATTCTTGAACTTCCTAACATCTGTGAAATTTGGCAGGGTTATATGTACACAGACTGTCTTGAAATCTCCCCAGAAGCGCTGATGTCATTCAAAGAAGTGGTGTGCAGGAGGGGCCTTGGGCACGCTGGTTTCCATGTCCATGTAGAAATACGGAGCACGGAGGAACACGTCTGTGGAGGAGGAAGGGAGAGGAAAGGGAATTGCAGGTGCTGGTGAAGATTCACCCAGATGTTTCCACTGTGACTCTCCCAAGTGGATTTCATCCATCCCATATGAGCTGAGCTCCTGTGCTGGGAATAGCTGGGAAATGGCCTTTTATCAGGTGCCTTTCAAGGCAGGTAGGGAGTTCCCGTGGGCAAAAGCACAGCATGTGTGATTGCAGAAAAGGAGCTGGTTAAAAGCCAGCCAAACAAACCACCCAGCAAAAGTGGGTTCTGGTTGTAGTTGGCAGTTATTTATGTGCTCATGATACACTGTAGGCCAAAGAGGAGTCTGGGTCTTCTGCGTACCTGAAATAAATGCAAATGTCATTGCTTTGGTTTGGCTTTCTCTCCCCCAGTTCTGCACACGCGTGCTGCCCGCACGTGCTGAGTGAGTCAGGCCATTTCTCGCCCAAGCTAAGAGCTCACAGGGAGAGGCTGTTATTGCTGTTTCTGGTTTTATGTATCAGGTGCTTGATTTCCATGACAGAAACCACTCATCCTTTGCAGAGGCAGCAGGCAGAGCAGAGGGGGTAGGACGGCTTGAGAGACTAGGATTAGAATGTGCACATGTTTTATCCCGTGCTGGTTTGAGTCTCCTTCCATCAATGCTGACTGCAAGTTGTTCCCAGTTTGTGACTTTTCAGTGGCTGCGTGGGGTACAGGTTTGCATTTCCAGTTACTTCACAGTGTCTGTCTACCTGTGTGTCCGTGCTCCACAAAATGCCTTTACCTTTCCTGGTAATCTTATCAGAGAGGAGGTCTGTGTGGGCTGCAAACGATGTTAAGAATGGTAGAAAAATGGGGTGAATTGGCCTTGCAGGGTCTTCTATACTTCCTTTCCTGGACTTCATGCAGGACCAGTTAGACCTAAACCATTTGTGTCTGCTGTGGATTTAAGTTGTTCTTGAAGACCTCTGGTCTGGAGATTTCCAGATACGCTAAGGCAGGTTATTCCAGTGGTGAAGTGTCCTTACCTTTTAGAAGCTGTTCCTAAGACCTCAGTTCAGCAGCAGAACTGGATTCCTCCCAGTTAGGGTTAAGGCAGAGTCGTAAGGCACCGCACAGGAGCTTCTGTTGCCACTTCCTCAGCTGCACCCACTCTCATCTATGGGCTTCCTGCCCCAGGACAGCAAGTCGGGTGCTTCCCACCGTGCAAACACAAGCACTGTAGACAAAGAAAAGGGCAGCAGGGCCATTTCTGGCAGAAGAGCCTTCTGAGATTGGCACTGACAAAATGTCCTAGAGACTTTACTGAGTCCAATTACCACTTTATGTCTTTAAAGTGCTGAGGAAATGAAAGGAACTACAAGATCAAGCCATGTTAGTCTTCTCAATCCCTTAAATGTTCGACAGCCCTCTCCCCTTCTTGCTCGCTCAGACTACTTTGAACTCTTAACCTTGGCTGCTGCTTTGAGTCAACTCATCTGCAGAAACCAAACTACCCCCAGCCATCCCCAAATTCCAGTAACAGTCACAAAACACCTTCAAAGCAACACTGCCCTCCCTCGAACCTATAAACTTTAAGCCGTCTCCGACTTCCTAAACTTTCCTGCACGTACAGTTAGTCTCATCCATCAGTGCTGGCAGGCTGCAGGGAAGCTTGCTGGGTACAGCCACAGCCATCAGACAGCCGGTGCTGTTTCACACAACCAACTATCCCTGTCCACGCAGACAACAGCCGTGAACACCAGCTGTTCAGGCTGTGCTGTACTGGTGAGCAGAAGAATATAGCTGCCCGCAGCACATATGGTATTAGGTTCATAATAAGTGTATCAGGATAGACCCTGAAACAGAAGGGACAGATCCGTGTAGCCGTCCCCAGGCACAGCAGTGGGAACTGGGAAAGTGGGACCAGATCACTGGAGAGGAAAGCAGTGTCAGGGGTCCTCTTTAGTCACTGGAATTGGGCTTGACTGCGGCGCTGGCAGAGCTGGTGGCTGGCTTTTTGCAGAACTAGAGCTAAATACTGAGTCACATCAGTTTGACCTCCCCTTAAAATAGATAAATAAATACATGATAAACAGAGATCTCGCAGTGATGCCTGAACCTGATGTCTCATGCTCACTTGTTTTGATGTGTCTGATGTTAAGTGGGTGGGTAATAAAAGCTTCGTTTAGAAGCTAGCGTCTTCACAGGCACTGCTGGAAGCCCCTGGGACACTGCGCTTCTGGAATTTTCCTCTAATGGAAACACCAGCAGATAACTCTTGATAGAGCAGAACATGCACGCGTGCACGCAGAACAGCCCAGCCACGGTTTATTTTCCTGGACTGCTTGGCTGCAGAGGTGTATTTCAATTCCTCGGGTCATGGACCTGCCTCAGCTACTGCATCAGCGCTCCTGGAATGGCCATTACAAGGAGCATTTGGGGCAGTGCCCTGGGGAAGCATGGAGCGTGGGCAGGCATCAGTTCAAAGTAAGGAAATAAAGGAGCCCTCAGCCCCCGTAACACAGCCGTGGACTGTGACATTGGCTGTGTTTCTCCCAGCTGGACATCCCCCTGCAGACGATAAGCTCTGTAACAGGCAGCCCTAGCGCTGACATTTCACACAAGCAGGAGGTTCACCCTATGGACACGTTGTCTGGGATATTATTTGTCAGTGCTTTCACAGGTTACTCAGCTTCTTCTTAGGCAACTGAGTCTTCAGGAGGGTCTGGTTCCCGGGCCTCTGGGGTCTCTGTGGCAACTCTGAAGTGCAGCACCTGCCTGGCGTTGGGCTCAGGGTTAGCTGAAGGAGGAATGGTGGCTAGTGAGAAGAGCCTCTGGAGCTGCTGCTGACCTCCTTAAGGTAATCTATTGTCCTTCCAGTTCAGTGCTAGAATCACCATTTCAGGTCCACAGTTAAAGAGCAGTGTATTCTCCCAGGACAGCATGGGGGTCAGCGTGAAAGGTTTGGAGGGCTACAGCTTTAATCCCAACCTTGACTTTGTACACCGGTCCCTGCCTCGTTCATACTGTGATGATGTTGACCTTGTTTCTTGGGTACAAGCACAGAAACGCTGCCTCTATCCGAGCATTTTTAGGTAATTTTCCACAACGTGGAAATTGGGAGGCCCCTTTTGTCTAGTGTATTTCTTCATGACCACCACAGCGAGCTGCAACCAGGCGTGGGGGAAAGGGAGATTGTTTCCTTCCGTCCGTGGTTTTATGCAGCAGCTGCCTGTGGAAGCAAGAAGCAAACAAGATGACCCCCACTTTATCTGCTTGCGTAAGTCAGTTTTGCCTGAAGCCTGAGCACGGTGGGATGGTTAATGTAGAACTTCCTCACGCATCAAATGGCAGTAATTTACCTTTAGACTCTGCTTTTTTTGATTATTGTTATTTTTAATTATTTTCTAAAAAAAACCAGCCAACCAAACAAACAAAAAAATGCTCCTTAATTAAAACCTCACAGATATGAAGCTTGGAAGAAATGTGGCCAGGACGTTCTTGGATTACTACAGGCTGAACTCCTTGGTGGAGAGACCACTAGCACCTACTCCTAAAACTCGGTAGGTCGGAAAGCAATTTCTCTTTCTTTAGCAGGGCTGCTTTTTTAATACCATTCATGACTAAACCTCAGTCCTACTGCATTATGGCTTTATAATAAGCGTGCTAGTCTAACTGTGCTTATTTTATTGAAATTCCATTCGGAAATAAAGCATTTATGATCAGGAAAGATACCTGGTTTACGTCTGAAAAATTATTCAGAGGATTTTGGAGATATCGATATCTTTCCTGCATTCTGTCTGCTGTACACCAATCTCACACCAGTATCTTTAATGGACTTACCCTTCATTTATCTCCTGAGAGTGAGAGGAGAATCAGACCCACTTTATTTTGAAAAGTTTTAATTCTGAAAGTGAAAACTTTTTCAGTGCTTCAGGAAATTACTGGCAAGGCTGTGCTAAAGGCAGGATTCTCCATCCCCTCCTTGGACCTGCCGCAGTGCTGGCAGGCAGATGGCAGGGCTATTCAAGCAGGGACCCTTTACCTGGAGTTCCCCTCTCACCATAAGTCATTACTCCAGCTTTACAACCAGCCGAGAGGGTGTTTCTCCAACAGGAAGTCTTTCTGGACATGAAGTAAGGCACTGGTGAGCAGGCACAAAGGGGTGAACAGAGGGTTTGAAATGCCTGAGCTTGAATCCCTGCAGTGCTGCTGGGCTCTGTCTGGTGTTAGCCAGCTGGTGACCTTTCAGTGTCTCTCACCTTGTGTGAGGAGCAGGGGAGATACCACTGAAGCACTTGTTGAGATCCATCCTTCCTTAAGCGGACAAAGCTGCGTACTCATGTGAGGAGGGGAGCAGAGCAGGAACCACAACCCCTCTGTTTCATGGGAAATGCCATATTCACAATTCGACTCTGATCTGAGAAACTGGAAAGAATGCCTCCAATTAGATTTCCAATTAAATGCATTTGGGGCAATTGCAATATTTCATCTGGGTTGCAGAACCAGGTATAATTTAGATTTTGCAGCAGAAAAGCCAACTCAGATTGGCAAGGGAGGCAGCTGAGCCTTGAAATTCACTCCCTTCTCTTCCCCCCCTTCCCCCTCGCCCCCCCCCCCCCCCCACCCCCCCCCCCCCCTCCGCCGCACCACTGCCGCGAGCTCATGCTGT
>WTSP01008417.1:189066-204097 GCA_025331215.1 Actenoides lindsayi
GTCTCCTTCTCTGGAGACTTTCCGGACCCACCTGGCTCTGTTCCTGTGTGGGCTGCCCTGGGTGACCCTGCTCTGGCAGGGGGGTTGGCCTCGATGATCTCCAGAGGTCCCTTCCAACCCCTCCCATTCTGTGGTTCTATGATTTCCTGCTTTCTGGCAGGCACAGTGTGTAGGTCCTGTCCCACTGTCTCCTTGACCACAGAGGACACATGGCAGGCCCTTTACCTCCCCAGGCTGCTTGTAACATCAACAGCTTCCCCTGCTACAGCCCTGAGGGGGTTCCTTAAGCTACTGTCAGGGCCAGTCCTGGCTGCACTGCCACATTACCCGACCAGCCAGCACAGAAACGCTGCCTCGCAGCAAAGCCTGCAGATTGCCTTACCTGGCTCCCTGCATGTTGGAACACTGTAAAGCTCATCTGAGTGTCTAAAAAAAAAAACCCCCCTTGCTTTATCCTCCCACGTTGGCCAGCGTTCCTTTAAAAGCAAAATTAAAAAAAAAAAAACAAAACAAAACCAAAAAAAAAACCAACCAAAAAAACCAACCCAAAACTGCTGAGGAGTCAAACAACTTCAATCTGATTTCCAGGGCTGTAAATTGTATTAGTAATGGAAGCGCTACTAGGGTTTAAAGGCAAATTATATGTTTTGCCTCAAAAATTAATTTTTGTTTTTTCCCCCTTCTCTGCGGGTAATTATAATCTGTCAGCTCACTCCCACACACGTCTGCACGTTTTTATGCAACTCCTGATACTTGTAGCTGTCGTTAAAGAAAAACCTTTCAGGTTTTAAGCGGTGACACATTTGCGTGGGTTCCATGAAAAGGATCCATTTGCAGAGTCTGGGGAGATTTGCAGTGCTTGGCCAGCTCCCAGCAGAGGGTTCACCAAAATGCCACGTTACAACAATTACCTTGTCAAGCCCTTGGGAGCTGGAGTGCTGGCTGGAAGGGTTTTACCCTGGATTTAAGCACGCACGCGCTACAGCCCATGCAAACAGCCAGATACACCTCCAGCTTGGTCCTGCTTTCAGACAGACCCTGAACAGAGGGTGTGTAAAAATACTTCAGGACTAGCCTGGGGAACCAGTGTGCCTGATGGGTGGCCCAGCAGGAGAAAATAATCTGCATTACTGTATGAAGTAGATTGGGTCTACGCTAACAATCCCTTTCAAAGCGAAGGTGCTGTCAGCTGATTTAATTTAATTTACTCTACCTTAATTTACTTTTGGAAACGAGCTAAATGAATAAATTGAATTACGACTACTTTAACTCTGAAGGAGCATATCCACATAGGAGCTTACTGTGGTTTTCACTAATCAGCTTTACATTTACACCCTAACTGTATTTGGATTAGCTCTCCCAGGCATCCTCATACAGATATGCCTGGAGATACCCACCTGCTTTGCTTCTCCTTCCTTGGTCTCATGGCTCTGAGGAAGCCAGGGCTCAGTAAGCAGATTTACAGCATCTGTGTGATTTCATGCCTCACCCCTGTCTGGACTTTCTAAAGAGCCAGGACAGAGCTCTCTGCTCTGAAAGCAGAGACAGCTGCTGCGTGTGGGGTGGGTTGACATGGGTAATGTTTGATGTACATAGCACATTAATCCCAATATCATATTGCTAATTTGAGCAAGCTCAAGAGACTGTAATTTTCTGCTACATCTCATCAGGTAAGTGCAGCCCCATTATTTTCCTGCTGCTCCTTAGGAAACAGGAAGATGGGAGACAAGACAAAGCCTGTTCCCATCCCCTCTGTGGCTTCCTGCTCCAGGGTCAGTGCAGCCGTACAACAATCATTGGGTCTGAGCCCCATGCATTGTTTGTAATCGTGGCTACCTCTCCTTCTCTTGTGTGATAATGTGGCTCCAGTTGCAAGCTAATTATTCTTGTCTCTCTGAACTGCCTCCTCGGTGAAGTGGGTGTGCCTTGCTGGGTTGAGCTGGGGAAGGAGAGCAGGAACCAAAGGAGGGATGACAAGTAGCAGGATCCCTTCTGTGACAGAGGTATCTGCAAATGATCCTGGGGAGCAGGCTCTAATGTGATGCCTTCTCTATAAGCAGCACGATTCAGCCCCTGCTTTCAGAAAGGTAGGACCAGAAGGTATGGACCTGATGAGATTTCCAGATGGTGCTGGGATTCTTCATGCACCACATTAGTGGGGTTTGTATGGCCCGGAAATCATAATCTGCTATAATAGGTGTCTGGTCATCTGATGAGAATGGATTTGTGCTCACTTTCTAGAAATAGGCACCCGTGACAGCTTGGGAAAAAAAAACGAAAAATCAAGCCTGTGGTAATGGCTGAGGATTTCTCACCTTTGCTCTAACATTTCAAATTTGTTTTTATTGCTTCTAATTGGCCTTGCTTTGGAGCACACACATTATCTAACTGCCAGGGCACTGGCTGTCATTATCTGCTGGGCCATTTGATTTGTGTTTTTTATGTTTGAAACTTGTCAGCCGTTCCCAGAAAATACAGCTCTCCCCTTGCAGTGTCAAATGTGGGGCTGGTTAATTGTGCATCCCTGAGAGTGAAGCATCTGAAGTAATCAGGCACTGATTGTTTAGCTGCAATGGAAAAGCATCTCCTCTCTATGGAAGGGAAAATGTAAAAATTAGATCAGCAGCTACATGACAGCAGCCAGGTTTCTTGGTTTCAGGGATCAGAGGTTAGCCACTTTCCAGCCTTGATGATTCATTTTTAATCCTACTCGCGTGGCTTGGATAACTTTGTTTTCTCCTCCCTTTATAATTTAAACACAAATTCTCTTCTCTTTTGGCCCTCTTTACTACACCAGCTGCAAAGCCGCTAATTCAAATCTATTTTTCCACACCTCGACCTGCTTCACCAGGTGGAAACAAAAGTCAAGAAATGTCTGTGTGAAGAGAGCTCCAAATGCCCCAGTGGCACAAGTGTGCCTACGGCGATGGCTTTGTAAAGCTCAGCTCATCTGAAACGTTAGGCCAGTTTGTAAATTTGCTGATTCATTTTAAGACCTTTAATGTTTAAGGTTTCCTAACGATTAGAAGTCCAGATGCAGTTGTTTTGGATAGGAACATATACACTGCTTCTGGAGTGGACTTATACAGGGCTTGCTTTCCTGCAGACAGGCTGAGAGCACTACAGGAAGCAGTAGGAATATCCCCATTTTGCAGAATGCAAGGACAAAAAAAAAAAAAAGCATCCCTTGGAACACCGAGATGTTACACCCCAGTGTGAATTATGCATCTGCTGTATTTAGATAGAAGCAATTTTGCTACTGAAATCAGAGGTGGGCATTTTTTTTCCCCGTGGGGTTTTTGTAACTCAAAATTGTGTTGAGATCGAGCATGTACTGGTTTGCTTATTTGGTTTTGGTTTGGTTTTTTTTTTTTAGCTGTCAAGGTGAAGGTATTCAGATTACTCAAGTGGTGATTTTATGGATGTACAATTAGTTGACTGAGAGATGTGGTATAAATTTGGTATTGTAATTGCTATGCCTCTGAGATTTCAATTTGCAAAACAGTTTGCATGGCTGCAAGATTAACCGTTGGATGTGTGAGCATGCGGCAGAGCTGTGATTTGATTGTGACTGTCTATCAACTGGCAGTACCTCCAAACAAAAAGCATCTCCCCTATGAAGAAAGACTGAGGGAACTGGGGCTGTTTAGTCTGGAGAGGAGAAGACTGAGAGGGGACCTTATTAATGTCTATAAATATCTGAAGGGTGAGTGTCAAGTAGAAGAATCTCTTTTCTGCAGTGCCCAGCAACAGGACAAGGAACAATGGGTCTAAACTTGACCACAGAAGGTTCCACCTCAACAGGAGGAGGAACTTCTTTCCTGTGAGTGTGACAGAGCCTGGCCCAGGCTGCCCAGGGAGGTTGTGGAGTCTCCTTCTCTGGAGACTTTCCAACACCACCTGGATCTGTTCCTGTGTGGGCTGCCCTGGGTGACCCTGCTCGGGCAGGGGGGTTGGACTCAATGATCTCCAGAGGTCCCTTCCAACCTCACCACTCTATGATTCTATGATACTAAAGTCTGTTTTACTCACTACCAAAAGGCTTAGGTGTCTGCTGGCTCCTGTTCTACATTTTTACAGCACGTTTCACACTCCAGAGAGATCAAAAGCTCCTTAACGGCAAACACAGCTTCCCAGATCATCCCAGACTCATTTTTCTTCTTAAAGAATAAATCAAAAAGATACAGATCGATTCCAACTACGCGCCGCCTGCTATCGGTGTAAGGGCACAGCCCTGTCAGAACTAGAGACAGACCCCAAGCCGCAGGAGGTAAGAAAAAGTCCAATTAAACTTTTCCTCGATACCCACCACCCCTCCTCTCTCCGGAGCATCCTCGACCCAGAGATCTGGAACCCGGAGCTGAGCGCAGGTGAAAACGAAGCCAACGTGGCCCGTTTCAGTGCTTTCAGTTGCAATAAACCTCAGAAGATATTCATAACCCAGGCAAGGAAAGGAGTTTGTTCAGGCACACACAGCATGGTTTCATAGCAGGAAAATAGCCTTTTAATTAGCTTGCCAAGTACACATATACATATATAAAGTGTGTAAAATATGTCTCCACCAAAACCTGCCAGTACCTGGAATGTGCTTCCTCTTCCATCTCTGAGGCCAAGACAAGGGTTAACTCTCACTGCAAAGACCCTTTCGGCACCAAGTGCCAAATCCTTGGTCCAATTACCTGCCCCCCCATATCTAAACTCCACAGTCTGGTATCCAGACACCTATAGTGAGACTTCTCTTTTCAAACAGCAACACGAAGCCTCCGGTCAACGCGACACCGGCGGGGGGATGGCATTTGTCAGACAACCTCCACCCGCTCTGAAAGCCACTGGCTGCTGCTGCCGAGGCAGGAGGCTGCAATAATGCCAAGTTTTGAGAACCTGCACTCAAACCAAAGATGTATTTTTATTTCCCAGAGCTCCCTGGGATGCCGCCCGACAGCTCCGCTTCGCCCTCGCTCCCGTTCGCCGCGGCGTTAAGGTCGCAGGGCAGCGTCCAAAGGTGCTCTGAAGGAGCCCAGATGGTGGGAGCATCCTCTGCTCCAAATGGAAATGACCCTGGAGCACAGTGCAATGGCTTCCAAAAGCATCTCCATAAAACACCTTTATACTTGTCCTCTTTTTGCCTTTTAACATTTCTGCGAGCGGCTTGCGTCGCTTCATGCCCCCCTAACTAAAAAAAGCACCAGGAAAAAACTTTCTTGAGGAGAAAACAATGTGAAAAAACCCTGGCCCAGAATCCCTGAACCCTCAGTACGTGCACTCGAAATGACAAATAACGTGACTCCCGTCACAACTTTCCCCTGGTCTTATTTTACGGTTCACTTGGCAGAAGTGAGCCCCCCCGTAAGCGCCAACAAAACTCCACTCCAGAAACATCAACCCCAGTCGTTCAGCAATGCAGAGGCTTTATTTTGTAATTAATTTCACACCGGCTCCTAAAAGGCTGAGCTCTTTAGCACTTAATGAAGATTTCCCTTCTCTCCATTTCAAGGAATTTATTTGATGCTATTTCTTCTCCCGGCACACCCAGCACGCAAACGCAGGCAGCTCTGTTTCCTTAGCGGCACCAGTAAGAAAGCCCATTTCACGAATGCCTTCAAGAGGCCTTTTGAGGTATTTTGACCCCCAAACCAACCTATAAAAAGGGGATTTTAGGTCGAGCTGTGCAATTGCTATGCAGGGAACCCAGGAGCCGGTGAAGAGCAGCATCCCGCAGGCAGGCAAGGGGCTGCCCGGAGCTGCGTCGTGAGGATGCTGCCGTAGGGTGGGTGATGTTGCCGAGGGTCAGGATGTTGCAGGGGCTACAGTGGCCGGGAGGGTGGAGATGAAGATTCAAGGGAAGGGTGCAAATGGGGATAGTGCTTGGCTGCAGCAGAAATGCTTTTTTCCAGCCCCAAAATGGGGTGTTTCCAAAACGGGAGGCGTTGCACTTGGAAGTAAAGAGCTACTGCGTGACCCAAATGCCAGGCTGATTAATGACAACGACATTGATGGAGAATTCATGCTGAGCAAACAGTGGGCAACTCTGAAAATGCACCTCCGAGTGAAAATACTCTGTGAGTACCCCACCACCGGCAAAGCGAATCCGCAAGACTTTGGGTGTGCAGATTCTGCCCCTAACACCCAAAAAAAACAAGACGAGGAAAAAAAAAAGAGCATCACCAAAGCAGACAGACCCAGGAGCCTCCAGCCCACACCCCCTTCCTTGGGTGCTCTGGCAAAAGGGGGACAGGGTGTTTCTTGCTGGAGATTTTACCACAAACGAAATCTCTTTTTTCATTCCCAAACCCTTCGTTGTCGTAGCTCCAGGCAGCCACAGCTACCTGCAGAGCCTCCTTACATCCCACAGAAGTTTGAGGCTCACCAGGCAAGTCCGTGACAGCTTCATCAGGGCTCTGATTTTCTAATACAGTCTCTTTTCCCCTTTTTTTTCCCCACAAATTTGCTGTCCTGCAGCTGTCCTCAGCAGTCCCTCGGCCGTGGGCCAGCGGACACGGTCTCACCACCACTGTCCTTCCCGACGAAGTAAGAAATACAGAACTTCTGGAAGGTCTCTGCACTTTTCCTATCTCCCTGGTGACTTAAAGCCTTGCCAGGTCCTGGAAAGCCCCACATGATCTGTCGAGGGCTCTTCTCCCAAGTCAGCCTTGTAGGTGATATTTGTCTGAAGTAACGTAGCCTGAACTGGCACATTTGGGATCACGGCAGCTTTGTCACAGCTGACCTCTCTGAGACACCAAGTCAATAGAGAAAGTAGCAACGGGAGTTGGTGGAGGCAAAAAAAAGCTAATAGGGGAGAGCAGGGAGGGTTTCACAACACAGAGCTAGTCCTGCATCAGCAGAAAAGCTTTAGCTGCCAGAAGGCAAAACGGTGGCTCATCCTGGAAGACCATTTCGAGATGTTTTCCCTGTCATCACTTGCCCTGCCTCTGCCTTCACCCTTATCGAGGGTAATCCCTTTCTTCATGCTTACATATCCACTGATAAGAAATAAAGGCTCAAACTGTCCCTGCTGGGAGATTGATGCTCCTACATGAGCTGGTTGCAAATACCCAGGGTAGGGACCATCCCTGTGCACCTCTGCCTCCAGCACCACAGTCCAAGGCTGGGCTTAGAGACACAGTTTCAAGAAGTAAGATAATCAAGTCCTGTAGCCCCACTCCTGGCCACCACAGCAGTGTCCATCATTGATGAAAGCCCATTTCCCAGCCTTTTGGGTTTCGACAAGAGGGAACACCCCAAGTACCCTCTGTGCTCTGTGGTGCAGTGCGACATCGCAAAGAGCCGAGCATCTCGAGGGAACACGTGCTCCTCTCTCCCATTGGGATTCCTGGATCTCAACAGTTTAGCAGCTCTTAGCCAACTTGTCTCTAACCCTCTGAGAAGGGGCTTACTTCCTACACTACCTAGATGCCGCTAGGAGATAAGCTGCTCCATGCACAGATATAGGCCTCAGGTGTAAGGATATAGGCCTCAGGTGTACAGATATAGGCCTCAGGTGTACAGATATAGGCCTCAAACACAGCCCAGCTATGGGAGACATTAACCAAGAAGCTCTGAAATAACAATGAAGAGAGAAAGGACCAGCTCCAGAGAGAGGAGAACAAGTGTTTCCTTCATCTAGAGCAACATGAGCCAAAAGCAACTCAATCACAGAATCCCACCATGTTTGGGGTTGGAAGGCACCTCTGGGGATCACCTGGTGCCACCCCCCTGCTCCATCCAGCAGGGTCACCCAAAGCAGGGGGCCCAGGGTCGCAGTGTCCAGCTGGGGTGGGAATGTCTCCAGAGAAGACTCCACAACCTCTCTGGGCAGCCAGGGCACCACCCTCACAGCAAAGAAGTTTCTTCTCCTGGTCAGATGGAACCCCTGGGTTCCAGTTTGTGCCCACTGCCCCTTGTCCTGTTCCAGGACACCACTGAGCAGAGTCTGGCCCCATCCTCTTGCCCCCCAGGGCCCTTTAGCTCTTGCTCAGCATTGCTCAGCTCCCCTCTCAGGCTGCTCTTCTCCAGCTGAACAGCCTCAGGGTTCTCAGCCTTTTCCCAGCTCCTCAGCAACTTCAGAGCCCTCACAAAGTACACTAAGTGTGCAAACACATGAATGCTTGTGCATCAGGATGAGCAATATCCATCCGCAACCAAAGACCATCTCCAGCAGGGATGCGACCGCAGGCTCTACAAACAGAGCAGCTCCCAACATTGTACAGAAAGGCACAAGAAGAGTGGAATCAGCACATCACTAACAGGAAAGGGAGGAGGCACCATGGCTCAGAAGAGGGGAAAAAGCAGCACTTGGCTCTGTTGCCCATCAGCAGATCCTCATCACCTTAAAACTTCCCCTCTGAAAACCTTTCCTGCCAGCAAAAATTGCTAACAGCAGCAGTCACTTTTGCCACGGCCAACAGGATGATTTCCTCTTGCTTTCCCTCTTCCAATCCACTTCAGTCTTTCTGCCCAGCTTCCTGCTCCCCTCAGTCTTTCTCCTTCCCAGTAAACAACATTAAATCACAGCTAATTAAAAACCTGGGCCCAAAGGTGGAAAGGTTTTGACAGTTCAGGGCAACTCGGTCTCACTTTATTCACTCCTGGACTTCAAATTATCTTCACAAGAAACGAGTTTACTGATATCAGTGGGATTTCATCTCCCAGAAGATGCTCTGAAATAAGGTGTGGGAGCCGCACCTCTTCCTTCATGCCTGTGTCATTGTGCTGGCTTACACAGTGCCCTACTCCAGCTCCTGCAACACCCTTTCCTCTACGTAAGGCAGTCCCGGCCCCTTCAGCGATCTTCTCAGCCCCCTTTCTTCAATCTGTCTGCTGGCAGGTTCTTCATAGGCTCAAACATCACTACCTTGCTCTTGCCTTGGGAAACAGGATGCTTATGCTCCAGCTACTGACTCTCGTCCTCCTCCAAAAGACTGATGCTGCTTCCAGTAAACATACTAAATACATTTCCAAGGATTTTCTACTGGATTGTGGCCACACTTGGAAGGAGAAACTCAAAATCTTCAGTGTCCCCTCATTAATCACCTTCACTTGTTTCATCAGGGATCACAGAAGCATATAGAATGGTTTGGGTGGGAAGGTACCTTTAAAGGTCAACTAGTCCAACCCCCCCTGCAGGGAGCAGGGCCATCTGCACCTAGAGCAGGGTGCTCAGAGCCCCAGTCAACCTCACCTGCAGTGGTGCCAGGGATGGGGCAGCCACCACCTCTCTGGGAAGCCTGGGACAAGCTCTCACCACACTCAGTGTCAAAAATCTCTTCCTTCTCTCCAGTCTAAATCTCCCTCTTTTATTTTAAACCCATCACCCCTCGTCCTGTTCCAACAGCCCCTGCTAGAAAGATCACCATCTTTCTTCATAGGTTCCTTGAAATCCTGAAAGGCCACCAGGTCTGCCCAGAGCCTTCTCTTCTCCAGGCTGAACAACCCAAACTGCCTAAGCCTGGCCTCCCAGCAGAGGGGTTCCAGCCCTCAAATCATTTCTGTGGCCTCCTCTGGACCAACTCCAGGCCTACAAACCAGCCACATTCATTTCATGTCAGTCCTGATACTACTCTGACACCACACGATGTGATTCCTCTCCTACCTTTTCCATCACTGTATCTAATCATACGCACTTAAAGCTCTTCAGAGCGAGAGGCACCTTCCCACACATCTGCATATCACCTATCACAGCTGGATCCTGGTTTACAACTGGTCTCCTCATGCCAAAATACTAGAAACTGCACAGTGATTCAGAGTAACGTTGCAAAGTTGAAGGGCAGATCTCCAAATCTTGCACGTTCATTTCTCAGTATTACTTGTATTGGTCCTTTGAGAAAGAGTCCCCCGTTGTCCCCCCCCCCAGTTTAAGTGGATCTTGCACAACCAAAAAAAAGTTCTTTGTGCCAAAGAGCCCCAAAGCACTTTACAAACTTGAAATGCAGTTTTAAAGGGGGATCACCACCTAACCCTCAACTGAAATCCAGCCAACTGCTCAGTGAAACAGGGCAGGCCATTTCTGAAGGAGACAACTCTAACAATAAATGCACAACATGTTAACCAGAAGGTGGAAATTTAGAGAAGCAGAAGTTTGCTGAAGACATCAGAGATTTAGCATGGTTTCTTTTCAAAACAGGCTCGTGAAACAGTAAAATGAGCAGAATTTTCACTGTGGTCATTTAACTTTTACAACGGAGGGTTAAAAAAAAATATAGATCTTTATCTTGTGCAGTGAAAGTCCAAGAATTTCATCAAACTGCTTCTGTATCCTGGATTTGAAGGCACAAGGATTGTGCCTCGCTTCCAGGGAAGGAAAAAAAATGTATTATCAGGGTATAGTTTCAGCTGAGATAGCAGAGAAATAAGAGCATCAAAGATTCCAGCAGAGGAAGAAGGAAGGCATCACTTACGCTGACACGTTCCTCCGTTAGTAGGATCTCCGTAGTAGCCTGAGATACAAGTTTCACAGTGTTTGCCAGTTGTCAGGTTCTCACACTTCTCACAGATGCTTTCGTTTACACACTTACTGTGCCCGTTACACTGGCAGGCTGAAGAGAAGAGAAAAGGATGAGTATTTGGGCTCAAATCTTGCTCTTCACGGAGAGCCTCAGGTCAGTGTTCATCAGAGGCACCGTGAACCTATTTCATGCACCTTCCAAAAAAGGTCTTGAAGTTCTGCTAGAGATACGTGAGCTCAAAGTGAGGTGTGTGTTCACAGAAGCACAGGACGGTTTGGGTTGGAAGGGGCCTTAAAGATCATCTAGTTCCAACCCCTTTCACTGAGCAGGAACATCTCCCACAAGACCAGGAGGTTGCTCCAAGCCCCAGCCAACCTGGTCTTGAACACTTCCAGGGATGGGGCATCCACAGCTTCTCTGGGCAACCTGTTCCAAGGTCTCACCACCCTCACAGTGAAGAATTACTTCTTAATATCTAATCTAAATATCTCCTCTCTCAGTTTAAACCTGTTACCCCTCACCCTATCACTGCACTCCCTGATATCAAGTCCCACTCCCCATCTTTCCTATAGGCACCATCTAAGTATTGAAAGGCCACAGTAAGGTCTTCCTGGAGACCTCTCTTCTTCAAGCTGAACAACCCTAACTCTCTCAGCTTGTTTCAGCCCTCACATCATCTTCCTGACCCTCCTCTGGACCCACTCAAGTAGTTCCATGTGTTTCTTATGCTCCGGGCCCCGTGAGCTGAACACACCACTTCAGGTGGTGCTTCACCAGGAGGGAAATGAACACTTGAAATTTAAAGCAACACATGGAAAAGTGAACTCCAAAACATTATGGGCATATTGGAGAGATGAGACTGTAAGCAGCTGGTGGGATGGATTCACAAGGAGGAATGAGGAAGAAAGGGTTTAGCAACAGTTCAAGTAATTTAGTTCTAGATGTTTGGCCTCAAAAACATTATTTCACAATCACCCTGAGCATTGCTAAGAGTTAAATCAGCCTTCAGAGAAAGAACTGCCTTTGGGCTTACGTTGCACCAGAGAAGCTTTAGATTGGATATTAGGAAACCATTCTCTGCTGCAGGAGTGGTGAGGACTTGGAACAGGCTACCCAGGGAGGGGGTGGAGTCACCATCCCTGGAGGGGTTCAAAAAACACGCAGACGTGGCACTTTGGGACATGGTTTAGTGGTCATGGTAATGTTGGGTTGATGGTTGGACTTGATGATCTTAGAGGTCTCTTCCAACTTTTATGATTCTATGATTCTTAAGGGTTTATAGGGAAAGGAAAAATGTCACTAGAGCAACACACAGAAAATCTTTGTGCAGCAAACTACTGCAGCTCACCCGCAGATACCTGCACGGCTCTTTCCACCTTGACATGTCTTACTCCTTGTTTGCTTTCCAAGCTCTTCTCCTCCCTCCAATACCAGGAGGCATCACAGACATAGAATCATAGAATTGTCAGGGTTGGAAGGGACCTTAAAGATCATCCAGTTCCAACCCCCCTGCCATGGGCAGGGACACCTCCCACTACAGCAGGTTGCTCAGAGCCCTATCCAACCTGGGCTTAAACACTTCCAAGGATGGGGCTTCCGCCACCTCTCTGGGCAACCTGTGCCAGTGTCTCACCACCCTCATGGGGAAGAAATTCTTTTTAATGTCTAACCTGAATCGACCTATCTCTAGTTTTGATCCACTCCCTCCAGTCCTATCACTGCCTGACAGCCTAAAAAGTCCCTCCCCAGCTTTCTTGTAGTCCTCTTCAGATCCTGGAAGGCCACAATAAGGTCTCCCCGGAGCCTTCTCTTTTCCAGACTGAGCATTCCACTTGCTGCATTAAACACATTTTCTCGGTCTCCAGCAGGGAAAACCTCTAAGGTGACTTGATACAAGATAAATCGCTGCTCTGTGATACCTGTGAGTGTCTGTGCACATTCTGGTTGCCACCATTCAGTCTCTTGGGTGAATGTGGCATCCAGATTCTGTCCTGCTGGAGACCTTTTCTGGTGAGCTACTGTGAGATTGCTGCCCACTGTAGTGCAGGGCTAAAAGTTGTGCTAGGAGAGTTTTAGGTTGGATATTAAGAAATTTTTCTTCCGCAAATGTGTTGTCAAGGCCTGGCTGAGGCTGCCTCGGGCAGTGGTGGAGTCCCTGTCCCTGGAGGGGTTGGAAAGCTGTGGAGATGTGATGCTGAGGGACATGGTTTAGTGATGCCCTGGCAGTGCTAGGTTAATAGTTGGGCTTGATGATCTTCAAGGTCTTTTCCAAGCTAAACAATTTTGTGATTCTATAATGTATCCAAAACTCCCATCTGGGGAGGGGGTGTGTTGGTACCCCAGGGTCTGGGTGCTGGCAGGCAACATAAATGGAATTACAGACATGGTGACAGCTCTGCCATCATCCTGTCGAGCTGTTAATCTCCCTATGATGGATGTACAGCTCGCTATGAGCATAATTGGATGCACTTTACTATAATTCTGTTTTTAAAAAGATCTCTGTGTGGGATTAAATGTTGATCCAACAAAACATAGCGCGGCCCATAAAACTCTGACAATTAACCATTGTCGTAAAACGCTGGGCTGTGCATGCAGATGTGTGTAAAATGCTTGGAGAAATGGAGGGCTCGAGGTAGGGCTTATCTCATTTTTAATTAATCCTGGCTGCTGTTGCACGGAATATTGAGCCCAAGTCAGTGCAGATGTTTGGGCTTGAAGATGCTTCTCAGTCTCACAACTTGTGTCCTTTCTCCTGTGTGTGTTATTGATTCCTTGTGGGAGCTGGTGAAAAGCTTTGTCTTCTGTCTCTCGTCTTTCCAGCTTAGGCTTTGGTGGCAAGATTTCTGGTTTCAGTAAATGGCAGTAGCTCCAAACATGAAGATTGGTCTCTGTGAACCTGGATGCTTTTGGATCTGCTTTGTTGTGGGGAGGATCAGCACATTGGGGTGGTTTTGTTTGGTTTTTTTTTTTGTAGAGAATGAGACTTGTTGGGAAGTCACAATTAAATATGTGCAAGACAAATGTTAGGTCTGTGTCTTGCTGCATCTGTGTTTTTTCAGAGTCAGGACTGTGTTCCTGTCCCAAAAGAAGCCCATTTTCCCGGACACCTTTGCCTGAGGTTGGACAGGGAGCTCCCCCTGCAGAGATGTTACCTTTCCTCTGCTGTAGGTGGAAAATCCAGTCTGATGCTCTGTTCCCTGGGATCTTGTGCCAGGAGCATCAGTGAGTTTGGTGTGCAGTGGCAGGGACCTCTTTCCCCTCCAGACTGGTGTGTTGAAATCCCTGTTTATTTTATAGCTACCAGGCTAGCTGTCTAGTGGCTTGTAGACTCACAGATGGCCTTATATCAGCTTTCCTTTTCTCTCACCAAACTGGAAGCGTATTAATCCTTAACATGAAGACAGACACTGAGGTGGAGGAGTGTGTCCAGAGAAAGGCAACAAAGCTGGGGAAGGGTCTAGAGCACAAGTGTGGTGAGGAGTGGCTGAGGGACCTGGGCTTGTTCAGCCTGGAGAAAGGGAGGCCAAGGGGACACCTCACTCTTGACAGCTCCCTGGCAGGAGATTGTAGCCAGGTTGGGGGTCAGTTCCTTCTCCCAAATGATAGGTCAAGAAGAAATGGCCTCAAGTTGTACCAGGAGAGGTTTAGGTTTGAACATTAGGTAAAAGTGCTTCATCGAAAAGGCTGTTAGGCACTGGAACAGGTTGCCCTGAGAAGTGGTGGACTTACCATTCCTGGGGGCATTTAAAAGATGTGTAGATGTGGTGCTGAGGGACGTGGTTTAGTGGTGCCCTGGCAGTGCTGGGTTAACAGTTGGACAGGATGATCTGAAAGATCTTTTTCAACCAAAACGATTCTATGGTTCGGACCCTTTTCAGTTCTGTTTGGCTGTGAGTTTGACTGTCTCTGTCTCTGTTTTATGCGTGAGCTTTTCCATAAATTCCTCTGGAGCCTGGGCTGCAGGTGTACACACCCACGTCCCTTCAGCCTGTCACAGAAACATCCAACTGAGGAACTCAACCCCTTGCCGCTTTATCGACGACGCGCTCGGAAACAAATCCGTGCAAACAAAAGACAGCAGTTGGGTTTAGGTTGAGTCTTCGAGTTGGTGGTCAGGCAATGCAAGCCTGGTTTGATGCAGTGGGTCCACCAAGCGTCATGGGGGCCCCAGCCTTGCTGTCGGTCACGGTGTTCTTGTCTGCTTGACAGCTCCTTTCAATCAGCCAGGCAAATAGTTCCGTTGTTTAAACTTTTTCTCACAGCTTGGGGGTTTTTAAACCACTTCCTCTTCTCTTTTGTTCCCCAGATGGCAATAGAGGGGTTTGCACAGGATTTTTATGGTGTTTTTTCCTAAACTTGGGTGCAATTTATCAGGGATTTGTGAAGCGGTAGCTGCTCAACTTTTGCGATGTGTGTTGCCACTTACAGCTGATGCTCATCCTGGTGGCTTTAGCTGTAGAGGTGCCTCTAAGCAGCTGCTTTTTTTTTTTTAGGGGGGGGGGGGGCAGGGGCGGGAAGCACAACTTCTGTGGGCAACAAAAGCCAAAGCGGAAACCAGAATGTGGGTTGGTACGGGGGGGTAGGGG
>WTSP01008417.1:204197-217649 GCA_025331215.1 Actenoides lindsayi
ATCCTGGTGGCCCTTCTCTGGACACGTTCCAGCACATCCATAGCCTTCCTGTAATAGGGGCTCCAGAACTGGACGCACATACATAAGGGGATTTAGTTTCAGAACTCTCATCTTGCCTTATTCACAGCTGCACAAGAGGGATGATCCTGTTCCATCTCCAAGAAATGGTCTGAGCCATACTTTTAACCCTTCAGTGTGCCAGAATTGGAGCAAGGCCTTGGCTGCCTTTGGCTGTCCGTGGCCTATTGGGAATGTCACAGTTTATGTGTCCTCCACATCTCTGCATAGCTCATCCTGTCTATGGGAACCTGGCAAGCACTGAGTCCCTCCAGCTGCCCCACAGTGCAGGGGGGTCAGGGTGAGCCCACTCACTGCTTCCTGTTAAAGCACAATACCCTTATTTCCCAAGTCAACCCTGATTAACACTTAACGATAAAGCAATAAAATATTTCTTAAGTGAGTCATAATGCCAGGCTCCGAACAGCAGAAACTACTGATTGAATCTTCCCTGGTTTTAAAATAAAAAAAATAAGGCCACTTAGTTAAGCTTGTTCTTACACTGTTTTAAGGCAGTTTTCACAAAAATGTTCCAAGAAAAAAAAAAGCTCAAATACAAGTAACTAGAATCAAGATATGGAAAGTTAATTCTACACATGGTACAAATTAAATACAATGGATCAAGTCTGCCAGACTCCCATTAAAAGGCAGCTTTCTTTAAATGACATGTGACTGAGAACGTAGACTGGAGATTAGTGCACTTGAGTACGTCTCTGTTAATCCACTGCAAAAGAAAATGTGTTTATGTACCTTCTATTGGCCCAATCAACAAATTCCTTAAGCAAACACTTAATTTTAAGCATGGCTATAACTCTTATTGATTTTATTGAGACTTAGTCTTATTATTAAAGCTAAGAATGTGGTTAATTAACTTGCAAATGTTCATATATTTTTATCTTTCTCTTTGCTAAAGTCAGCATATGCTGCCTCTAATTTTGTCTGCTTGTTTTAATTTAGAATATTGTTGCTAATCTAGCAAAACTATTCATCATGATATATCAAAGTCTTAAAGATTTAGGATCCTTATTTTCTTTTAAATTATGAGAAAGTAGAAATTTTCTAGAAAGCTTCTTGAGTTCTTTTTTTATTTAAAAGAGACCATAGGAATAAGAGTTATTTTACTCAATAGTAGAGATATTCACAAGATTAATTTCCTTTTCAAAAGAAACAAATACACATTTATGGATACAAAGAAAAGGAAAACTTGGTGACCTCAGTTTGACATCTGGTGATGACTGCAAAATTTCTCACACAATCTTTCAGTGGCAAAGAGCTCCATCAATTTCAGATTTCAGTAATTTATCCTCTTCTTATAACTGGCTCTAGAGAGCATCCAGTCCTGGAGACACAGTAGCAGTGCTGGCTGAATACAACTTTTCACCTACCCATGCAATAGAGGCCATGATCTACTCTTTGGTGACAAGGGCAACCTGCATAACCCGTGCTCTTTTCTTTGTGAACTGGTGCCTAATCGAACTGTCTAGCTGTGTAACGTTGTAGTTTAATCATTGCCTTCCAGCCACGAATAGAATCTACATTCACAGATTTAGTTAAAAATGAAATTATTCACTGCTACCCGTCTTGGCTTATTTTTTTCAGTCTTTTGTTAAAAATATTAGCACATCAATGGCCTTTTGCCACTTTTATTCTTGCTGAACAAGATTTTAATCTCAGTTTATTCCTCAAGGTTATTGGTTTATATACAGAGTTAAAAATATTGGTAAAATATGTCTCTAATTCCACTGACGACAGTAGGATTATTTCAAAGGGGAAGTGTTCTCCAGTTCCTATAGTGTGGTGGATTTTGTTCTTCAGGCAGTACTTCTCCAAAGAGGTCAGATGAATTCCTACAGTCTGGCCAAAATATCTATAGTTCTTAAAGAACTCTGTAAGAGGTTGAGAAATCTTGTACTAATGCATCCTGCCTGCTGGGAAGGGGACAAAAGTTACGCAGTGCGTTAATTTGTTACATGGAACAGAAATGACTCGGTGAAAATTTGAAGTCCTTTTACAGCAAGTGAAATATGAGTTTTGTTCAAAGATGCATTATAGCCACCCACTGAGTACAGGGAGATATCTTACTGCATGAAATTTTGGTGCAATATGTTGATTGCCGAGTATCTTACCACAAACTACTAATTAATATAAAATGAAAGGTTCTCTCAATCTGTAATAGACTAAAAAAAAAGCCCACTAAAATTACTACTGAATGGCATTTCTAAGATGATAATTTATTTTTGCCCTGAACAAGACACTTGAAACATTTTCAAGGACATCACGTCTTCAGGCTTTAAAATATCAACTAATTATCAAATCAATGATCATTTGGGGGAAAGTAATGAAGTATGGAAAATAACTACTTCAAATTGTATAAGTCATTACTGTAAAGTATTTAAAACTGGGAAGTCATTAGCAAAGAGATTTAATATGTGGGTATTAAATGCCTTAAAAGTTTGATAAAAAAAACCAAATTGCATTTTAATTGTCATCATTTCCCTTAAAATAAGTAACTTGCCCTTTAAGCTCTTTACATTTGTCTATCACTTGTTTGTTTTTCTAAAGGAAACATTAATTCATGTATTCAAATTATTTTCAGCCTTTATAAAAAGTTCCCACTACTTTATGTTAATGTCAATATTGGGAGGTATTTGAAATAGCAGCCAGCAGGATGACTCAAAGTTCAACACTGGAAATATTTAAGGATATGCTTAACTTTAAGCTCATGACCAGTCAGTCCTTTGGAGTTCAATATATGCATAAATATTTCCAGGATTGGGAACCTATTAATTGTATTTTATTACTATTAGTTCATAGAGTTATGTTTTCCAGGCTGGAAAACACCTTCAAGATCGAGTCCAACCAATAACCTTACTCTACATGTCCAATGCTAAACCATGTCCCTAAGAACCTCATCTACACGATTGTTAAACACCACCAGGGGTGGTGATTCAACCACTTCCCTGGCAGCCTGTTCCAATACCTGACAACCCTTCTGGTGAAAAAAAATTTTCCTAACATCCAACCTCAATCTTCCTAGTATCCAACCTCAGCCTCCACTGGCACAACTTGAGGCCATTTCCTCTCGTCTTATCACTTTTTATTTAGGAGACCAACACCCACCTTGTTACAACCTCCTTTCAGGTAGTTGTAGAGGCTGAAAAGGTCTCCCCTGAGCCCCAGAGGTCCCAGTTGCTCCTCATAAAACTTGTTCTTTACGCCCTTCACTAGCTTAGTTGTCCTTCTCTGGGCCTACTCCAGCACCTTGGTGACTTTTTTGTACTCAGGTGTCCAAACCTGAACCCAGTAGTCAGGTGTGGCCTCACCAGTGTTGAGGACAGGGGGACGATCACTCCCCTAGTCCTGCTGGATGCACCATTTCTAAACTATTTTTTAATAGCGCATTGATTTACTGTAACAATAGCTTCAAAACTTCCTACAGATTTCAAAGCAACTTTTCTTTTGTTTCTGTTTGCAAAAGGCTGAGAGAACTGGGGCTGTTTAGTCTTGAGAAGACTGAAAGGGGATCTTATGAATGTCTATAAATATCTGAGGGGTTGATGTCAAGTGGAAGGGGCCAGGCTCTTTTCAGTGGTGCCCAGTAATAGGACAAGGAATAATGGGTATAAGATGGAACATAGGAAGTTCCACCTCAACATGAGGAGAAAATTCTTCACTGTGAGAGTGACTGAGCCTGGCCCAGGCTGCCCAGAGAGGTTGTGGAGTCTCCTCTGGAGAGTTTCCAGACCCACCTGGCTCTGTTCCTGTGTGGGCTGCCCTGGGTGATCCTGCTCTGGCAGGGGGGTTGGACTCAATGATCTCCAGAGGTCACTTCCAACCCCTACCATTCTATGATTCTATGAAATCACTTTATCACAAGTACCTGATGTGAACGGAGGGGTTGATGCTTATAATGCTTCAGTTCAGTGGACGCCTGGATGGCTGCTAGAAAAGACCAATGCCTAAAACTCCAACGTATAGGTGATGTTGATTAGACAGGATTTCATTTTTCCGTGTTACCCAAAACATGAAAAAGGAGGGAGGTTTGAGACCGACTTTTATCCTTTTGGCATTTTTTGTATTATATTGCAGAGAGGAGAATGAGCACGATGTTCAGCAGTGCTGCTCGAGTGGACTGGGTGAGTGGGCGCAGAGCGATCTGAGGCCATTGGGAGGAGGGGGGCTCAGCGGGCCAGGAGCCCAGCGCTAGCTCTACCCCTGGAACGGGCAGGCTGGCAGCAGGGACACGGGCAGAGCTGATGCAGCCCCAGGGCAGGGGCTGCCTTTCCTGTGTTTGGTGTGATTCTCCACTTGGTCCGCAGCTGCTGTTGTCTTTGGGTCTCCAGCGCTGTCTAGGAACGTGTCAATGTAATTATACCCAGGGCCGGAGAAACTGCTTGTTCTCACTTCAGTTTGCCTTTCAGGTCTCCCTCCCAGGGTCCTAATTTATTTATTTTCGTCTCAGTGTTTATCTCTTCAAAATACCACAGTGCCTTAGGTTGGTGACTGAACTGCGGAGATGCAGTAGAACTGGTGGCAGCTGTGCCAGTGTGAGGAGGGGAGGGCTAGTGGAGATAAAACCCTCAAAGCCTTGTGCCCTCTCGGCCTCTACATTATTTCAGTTCTTTTAAAACTTATTTTAAAACCTCCTTCTGCAAATAAAAGCAGAAGCACAGATGATGGACCTTCCCTGGTGGGGAAGGCAGGTTCCTCTGCGTCACTACAGCAGGAGGGTTTAGAGGGGCCCAGTTGCTCAGAGGTGAGTCAGTGTGGAGGGATCAAGAAAACCAGGTTTCCATCTCGGTGCTTTTCTTTTCAGTTCTCCCCAAGTCTGCTGCGTGGCCTTCGCTAGTTCACTTCTGGTGATGTGGCTACGTGTGAGTGGATAGGTCCTCCCCTTCCCAGCATTTGTGCCCCAGTATGAATTGGTACAGCACCCACACCAGCTTGGCTTGGGTCCCCAGCTGCCACAGCAAATGCAGGTCACTGGTATTAGAGGGAGCAGACTGAGGCAGACTGAGTGCTTAAAGGGTAGATCAGGCACAAGTAGAGGACCCTCTCCATTTGTGTCCTGCCATAGCACTGGGGAGGGGGTATGTGAGAACAAAATCAGCAGGGCATGGTAGGTACTGGAGAGGCCAGGATCTGTCTGAGTGGACCCCTTGGTTGGTGTGAGCAAGGCTGACAGCATGGTTTGATTTCCTTCCTTAGGATGGGAACGGCCAGTCAGGTTTTGTCACCTTTACAAAGGAGAAGCCATCAAAAGGTGTATCTGCTTTATAGCCACAGCACAGACAGCTTGGCGAGAGGAGGTTATTCATGCTCTGCCAAAACAAGTGGGAGAAGCAGCACCACAGGGTTGGAGCTTGGTACACGCAGGGGATGATGATGGCTGCTCTGAGCTGGTGCTGCCTGGGGTGAGTGCAGAGTGACCCCACTCTCTGCCAGCAGTCTGCAGGCAGCGTTGTAGGGCTGCCTGAGCTACCAGTGGGCAGCCAAGAGCTGGTTCCTCTGGCTCCTGGTCCCAGCATTTGTCTCAGAGGCACCTTTGCAGTCCCAGTGTGACCTGCCAGTGCTGGTCAGGGGCTGTGAGGCAAAGGTCCCTTCTCTGGGATGGCCCAGTGCTGGCTGATTCTCAAGGGATGGTGCCGCAGGACCCACACCCTTTGCCAATCAGCCTCTCACCAAAGCGAGGTCTCTGGGTACACCAGTGTGACTTGTGCCACTTTTTCCCCAGGCCTGGCTGTGCCCAGCAGCTAAAGAGAGCTGATTGCTGGTGCCCAGCTTGCTGTGAAACACAAGAGTGTCTGGACCCGGAGAGAGGAGAGGCAGCAAGAGCACTGGGCTGTGAGATGGAGGAGTTGAAATAAGGCCTCTAAGCAAAGTGGCTATATAAGTACAGAGAACAGCAATGTGAGAGAATTAACTGATAATAAAGCGCAGAGATTTACTTTTCCTTGAAGCAGGAAATAACTTGCATGCCATAAAGACACATCCAGCAGCACTTTGGGTGGGGGGGGCGGGAAGTAGTGAGATGTATCAGGACCCAAAGCCTTACAGGCAGCAGGTCTATTCCCCTGGACAAGCTGAGAGAAGCCAAGGAGCTGTTTCTGCAGCGCTGAGCTCTGATGAGCTCAGTTCCTACCCCGTGAACTCCCGGGGCATCACTGTAAAGCTCTTTATTTAGCATAACTCCGCTTCTTTGGAGGGCAGGGGTTAACCTGCTGCGCTGGGGCTGTGACCCAAAAGAAGCGAGAACTAAAGTTTTTCACAACTGTTAGGGCACTGGAGTTAACGGGCACGGAGAAATAGCAGTAACACACGGGGCTCTTGGAAGCCACTGGTCTGGATGCTGGAAGCGTTGGCAACGTCTGTCAGGTGATGGGTGGTCCCTGGTCACTAAAGAGTTTGACCCCAGGTGTGAACAGCCCTGGCAGTGGGGACAGCGCACTGGCGGGCAGGCCTGTGAGCACACCTCTCCTGCCAACAGGCCCTGCCCCAGGAGGAAATGCAGTGACATGAGGGCTGCCAACGAGCAGAAATGAAGTACTGCAGGCGTGCGAGGGCCGCAGCGGGGAGAAAACAGCAGGAAGAGCTTTAGCCCAAAGGGAAGCAGCGGGGCCCTTCTCTTGGAGAGCTCAGAGCTACTGCCAAGCCCTTGAAGCCTCCTGGAAGGACTAACCCTGCTCTGGCCAGAGGAGGATGGGACCAGCTGGTCTTTAACCACCTCTAATCTGTCTCGGGCTGCCAAAGCCTTTCTTACAGATGCACTTCACCGCGAGACTTGACACATGGCTTCTCCTCGGAGCACAGCCCGCAGACGCTCTACCTGCTGCTGAAACTCCGCAGTGTTTTACAATACCCATCCCCTGTTTCTCTCTCTCTCTCTCTCTCTTTCCTTTGGCAGGAAGGAAAAGCTGCCGGTTTTTAAATGCACTACCCAGGGGGGCCAAGGGAACAGCCATGCTGGTGGCAAGCCAGAGAAGAGGAGCCAGGTGCATCCGAAGGAGCAGTCGCTGTCCACACGAGGAGAGGAGAGGAGAGGAGAGGAGAGGAGAGGAGAGGAGAGGAGAGGAGAGGAGGCCTGTGGGGTAAGGCAGAGGAGCACGTTGCGTTCTAGAATCGATGATGTTTCTTTTTTTTTTGAGACAAGTATTTCTAAGATAACAAATAGTCCAAGGGGGAAAGAGGGAGAGGGAAATTAGCTAGAAATTTTACTATTGATTCTTTTTTATTTATAGATGGTAAATCAATTTCGGGGCTTTTTTTGTTGGCTTTTTTTTTTTTTTCCTTCATCTCTGGGAAGAAAAAAAAAGAGTGGCCCGATAGATTTGCAGAAATCATTTGCGGTGGCTGAAAAGCTATTTGTTAAAATGAGAAAGCCTCCTCTTCCTCTGCCAGCCTCACTCTCTCTCTTTAAAGGGGTAATCCATACGATGAGCTAATGAGGGAGTCCTGGCTCTCCTGCCGCACTATGTGATGTCTCCCCTTTTAGTGTCAGGCTCAGAAGCTCTTATGCCAATTGCATGTGCTAGCCCTGTTAGCTTGCATTAAGAGAGCCTGATAAATAGCTTCTGGGAGCCAGGCAGGCGCTCCTCGGTGTGCCATTTATCATCTGCTGCATGGTTATATTTTCTGCTCTTCTATCAGGTATTTTGAGGAAAGGGGTCATAGGAGAAATGGTACCATCAGGCTGCAGGCAAGAAACTCACTGCAAGACCTGTCTAAGAGGCAGGAACCGTGGTCCTCCACCAAAAACCGGTTGGGGTCTAGAAAGACTGGACTTCCCAAGTATGAGCGAGGCAGTGTGAGCTCTGGGTAGTGCTGAAAGGGATGAACAAACAGCATTGTGCCACTACGGTGAGAAATACCAAGTTAAAACCTCACCACCTTCCCGTTACGTGGGCAGTGTGGGAAATACCTGCTCAAAGCCACTGTCGCTGGGCAGTCCTGTCTCCTGTGTTCTGTGAGTAAATGAAACATCTGCCAGTGATGTGGATTTGAAGCGTGAGGCCAGTGGTTCTCAAACTAGAGAGTAAAACAGTGACCCTGAGGGGAGTCCAGGTGTCTCCCAGGGGATGGGAAGGGAGAGTGCACTTACAAGTGACACTTGCCAGCCCATCAAAAGCCCTGGGAAGCAGCTTATCTCCACTGTCTTCTGCTAGGAGTTAGGCTGCTGTGGTGGCCTGGGGCAGAGAAGGTGCAAAGATAGTGGATAGAGAGGGAAAGCATGGACTAGGCTGAGGGTGAAGACACATGTGAGACAAGACTGAATGAGCTCCCCTTGGTGTGGGTGGCCCTGAAGAAGTAATAGGCTTAAGTGCTCTGTTCTCTAGTAAAAAAGCTGGGTTTGGTTGCTGCTCTCCTCTTTCCCAGGACTTGAGCACCATGATCTAGGAACTGAGTCAGACTCAGCTGGGTCCTTGCACTGGCTTGTGTGTGAGAAGAATGCATCCCGGGGATAAATGAGAAGGTATGAGAAAACCTGAGAATTACAGGCTAAAATAGACCTTCCAGATAACTTAAATTTACTGTTCCTTGTGAAAGTACTCTCTGATTCTTCAGCAATGGAGACCTGGCGTGCAAGGCCTGAGTGTGACCAACAGTGAACCAAGGTGTGATCCTAGGAAACACCGAAAGCAGATTGGGTTTCATTCATGCAGCCATGAAGCTAGTTGTCCCTCATATGTGCTCATCTGTCTTTGAATATGGTTCCCATATCTGTATCTTGAGGGATAGAAAGGAGTTCTGTGTAAGGTCCTTCAGCTCTTTTCCAGACAAGTAAACACAAAGCAAGCAGGGTCAAGGCTGAGGCCTGTGTTCTGTGTCTCAGGACCTTGTACGCTCTTCTGGAGGCCCATCAGGACCTCCTGGTAGCCACTGGCACATGGTTTCCATCCATTTAGCATTACTGCAGCCAGAAAGAGTGAGCAGGTGCAGGTCAAGACAGTAAATTGTCTTTGCAGGCCTCTGAAAAAGGACAAGCTCCTCAGGATCTGACAAAACTTGAGCTGATTGTGTCTGTGCACCAGCCACCCATTAGCTGGGCTTTCATTAGTTCGTTTCTCTCTGATAAGGGGAACTTCGTTGAAAACCAGAAAGAGAGATCTCACCGGAAGGAAACTTATTTAAAACACCAGGCAACCTTGCTATTATCAGCATTTCAAGGTGAGGGGGTTAAACTGTGAGCATTTTTAAGGAGAACAAAATGCCTTCATACGATGAATTCCAAGGCGTCCAAAAGGCACGGTGCTGGTTCTCTGCCTCCAAAAGCAGAGTAACGACTAGCGGCGACAGGGAGATAATTAAAATGACCTCTTGGAGATATGGATTAGAAGGTATGCAGAGAGGGGAGAAGTTCTCCTTTGAATGAATCTACTGCTAATTTATGACTATGGTTGGGTTTTATAGGGTTTTTAGTGGAAGACTGTCAAAGTTGGTTTACTGAGTGATACTGTTCCTTCTGCAGAGTCACTGGAAAAACACTTGCAGAATTCCTCATTATTTCTTTCTGAATGATTCTATACCTACAGAGATATATATATATATATATGACATGAGAGAGTGTCAGGTATTTGCTTAGCTGCTAAAAAGTCTACTCTAGAAATACGAATAAAATTATAAAAGCAGCTGTGGAATGAGTGTGTTGTTTCATTTTCATTCCTTCCTCCTCACAGGCCCTCAGAATCACTTCAAAAGCAAGAGGTGGACAGGCAGGTTCTAGGAAGCTCTTGTGCTGTCCTGCTTTTGATTGTCAGAGGCTCCAGCTATCTGATTCGTAAAAGTCGGTCTTTTAAGTTTAGATTTAATAGCTGGATCTTCCTGGAAATCACTGTCTCTTCTTCTTACTTGTCTCCTGCTACCCGTATCTGCCTCCCAGCCTGCAATTTCCAGGTCTGAGTATGGATCTAATGTAGACTGCTCATCTCTGCCAGGGATGCTTCCTTTCTGCCAAGACATCCCAAACTTTTAGTTGGATAGAGCGGACAGATTGGAGATGGTTACCCATATGGGAAATGATGACATCCCATTTGTCAACTCTCATGCTGGTAACCTTCTTCCCATCCTCTCCACCTGCCTAGCAATACAATAACATCCAAACATAAGGTTATCTGCCAAGAGCATCTGCCTTGCTCCTCAGTTGGGCAGCATTCCCATTCTGGAGCCCACCCTCCTCATCCTTGTTCCAGCACGTCATGTTCAAACTCTTTGCTCTCGCCTCCCATTTCACTCCTATCTCCGTTTGTCTCTGGCACCTTCTGGTCCACAGCTCCCCCTGTGCATTTTCTTCCATACCCTGAGATCCTGATCATGGCTCCTCTGAACCCTATAGGCAGAGTTGACCCGATAGTGCTTTCATCGGGGACCCACCTCTGCTTTTGGGGTTCACCGATAAACCACGTTTCTTGAAAGCTCTCCCTGAGCAGCTGGAGCCTTTCCCTGTGAGGTCTTTGTGTGCTTGTGTGATGGGGACTTACACTGGGGCATGGCAGCATGTGCATGATGTGCACACACCGTTCCCCAAACTCCTGGGGAGACAGTCATGGGAACTGAAAATACGAGACCTTTTGCTCCTGGTCTCTATTTCACTTTCTTCTCACATAAGAACCCAAGTTCTTCTCTTCTGAAGTTCTCTTCTTCTCTGAAGCAGGCAGATCCTGCTTCTGGCTGGCCACGAGCCTCTTTTTCCTGGAGAAGATGACCTGTCTCTCAGACGTCAGCAGTGCACGCTGTACACACAACAGTAATTCTTTGACTAGTTGCTAGCGTCCAAGGTAAGGTGACTCCAGGGATTTTGAAAGGTTCAGAAGCCACTGTGTGCCCAAACCTGAGTGTCTAATTTGACAGATGGGTATTTACTCTTAAGAACAGAGAACTGAGCACCAGTGGAGGGCTCTTTGTGGGGGGAGGCCAGAGCCTTGTTGCATTGCCCTGCCTGTTTCCACTCTCTTCTTGGGGAGCTGGAGGACTCTTCCCTTGGAGCAGCAGCAATGTATTTACCTCATTTTGTACAGGACTGGGTGTTGAATGTTAAAGTACCGAAATTAACTTGTTTTCCCTGCATTCTGATCTCCTGACAAGAAAATCCCACTACAAACCCCTGTGCAGGCAGCCTAACTGCGCTGAATTGGACCCTCGCTGTGAGGGGATTATATATTCTGATTGGGGCTGCATTTGCAATTATTTTCTCTGCCACACCAAAGACCTTTACTGCAGAGCTGCAAACCAGTTATAGGAACATGAAATGCTTTGACTTCTTCACTAGGGAAACATTAATCCAATCACAGGTTATGTCCATTACAGACTATGGCAATATTGTATACAGGAATTCCCAGGAGAAGGTTCTACAAAAATTGGAATCTCTCTATAACCATGTTATGAGATTTAGTGGTGTGGATAAAATGGGCAGAGTTAAAATTACCAGCCTGGCTATCTCTAAAAGACAGGTGAAGTCTGCTGGCTATCACTGCTTCATAATATTACAAATGGAAAAGCCCTGAAGTAATTGAATAACACATCTGCTGGAAAAAAAAAACAAACCCTTGTGAACTGCTATAACCTAAAGATAGACTGCAAGGAAACAATGTATGTACAGCACCCGGTTAAAAGGAAAAAGATGCTTTCCTTACCGGGTGCAGGAAGATACCACAAATGCAGATACAGATTCTCTCTTTCCCTCCTAGATTATATGTGTTTGTGTCTACCTCTGTTCGTATAAAAATAAGTTAAACCAGTTTCCTCAGCAGCCGGAGGCTACGGTGCTGGATGGTAACGATCCGTGAGCCCAGCTCACTGCGTTCCCTTTTCTACCAGAGCTTGCTAAAACATTTGACAAGGCTGGCAAAGGAGCTGGTTTCTGTCCCCTTAAAAGCCTCCCTGTCCTTGAACAGAGAAAGATTTCAAAGCACTTTGCAAGAGTTGATTAAAGTTTACCCTGTGCTCCAGTATCAGTATTCAGTGTTCCATAGCCATGGTTTAATAGCCGAGAGCAACTTCATCGTCAGCTGCAAGCCCAGGGCTACAAGGAAGGTGTCTACTGATAGAGCTGCTGCAGCCACAGCCAAGCACAGCCATGGAAGCCAGGGCAGGCAAGGTTCAGGATGGGAAGATGGTCCACAGCCCACTGACTGCCTCAGCATCGCCCTGCAACGCAACCGGGTCACCTCCAGGCACGGAAGAGCCAGGCTGCCTGGAGCCACACGCTCCAGACCCAGCAGAGCTGACCAACCATCATCTCATCTCCTCTCTGTAGGTAAGTGTGCTACGGGCTGCACTTTCTGTGCCGCCTGAGAGGGGATTTCAGATCAGGTACGATACATCCTTCTGTGGTTCTACCTGGGCGTGGAGGAGCACCTCTCATTACTCATGTTCTTCCCCATCTGGTAGCTCTGAGCAGAGCTCCAAGGGCACCTGACACGAACTGCGTTGCAGCAGCATGGCAGTCAGGGGTTGTCAAAGCTGTTCAGTGCAGAGAGGGGTGATTTATTTCACATTCCGTGCACCTCTCCATGGCACGTTCGCGCACGTGGAAGGAAGAGACGCGGTCTGGAGAGGTTTGCATTCTCCTGTGGAAGGAACCAGGGGGAAGCTGAGAACATGAGTACTGATGGGCACGGTACGCAAAAGAACTTTGAAATCAGAGTCCTTTCCTTTTTTTCATGAAGTTGCTCATTAAAGAAGTTCTTTATCATTGAAAATGTTAAAAAAAAATCCAAATTTACTAAAAATAAAAATGCTGCTTTCCCAGTAAGGCTTGAAATTTACTGTCTAGAAGCAGTGAGAACAGAAACCATCCAACTCTAACTTAAATAGCTTGGGTATACAAAGGAAGATTTTATTTCCAGCTAGTATTTGGAAGAAAAAAGCATTAGATCAAGTTCTGCCATTGGGGACAAAGTCTTTCTCACAGTCATAAGGGAGCCAATATCCTCCTGTGATCCCGTTACATGCACAAAATTATACCGAGTATAACGAGTCCCCTGTTTGCTTTGCACATTTATGGCTGTTACCCCAGGTCCTTTCAGCCAGCGCAGCCTCAGCAAACGCTGAGGGTCTCCACACGGTTCCCTTCGGTGCCAGGTGAAGGGATGGGTGGGGTGGGATGGTTTTGCTCCATGTGTGCTCCACTGAGAGGGTTGTTCTGTAGCATTTTAAGGCTGGATGAAGAAATTTCTAGAGGTGTCGTTTTCTCAGGCCCTAAGTGTTCCCCGCCTTGCGTGATGCGGCTGCGAGGTTCCCCATTCCAGAGCCCTGCTGCCATGAACACCGAGGCTGCTCGCTGGGCTTGGCAGCACAGAGCTTGGTCATAGAATGGGAGGGATTGGAAGGGACCTCTGGAGATCATCGAGTCCAACCCCCCTGCCAGAGCAGGGTCACCCAGGGCAGCCCACACAGGAA
>WTSP01008419.1:0-16835 GCA_025331215.1 Actenoides lindsayi
TTAATTAAAAAAAAAAAATAAAAAGAAAGAAAGAAAGAAAAAAAGAGAGAAAAAAAAAATAGCATGAGACAAACACCTGCCAGAAAAAAAATTCAACACATATGATCAAAATTTTACAAAGATATAAGCAAGATAACATAAGATTTTGTAATGAAAAGTGAGACAATTTTAATTATACGTGTTGCTATCAGGTCCACCTATAATTAACAGTGTTCCACTCTGTTGTTCAGCTGCGCATTCTTTTCCCACATTTATCTAGAATGATTCATATAGGAATAAACACAGATCAACATTCTCAAAGCAGAGAGTTGATGTATGAGGGCAGGTGTTTCTGTATTTGCCCAAACTGAAAGGCCTGTTTTTTGACAGGCAATGAATACTTGCTTAGAAGTGTCTACTGGTTTTATCAGTTCTTGTTTGACCCTTAGGACTGATGTGATATGTATACAACCTTTAACAATTTAGAAAAGAATATGAAGAAATAAAGTTACAGGAGCTGCTCTATATTACCTAGTCCAAGTAATCAAAAAACAAGAATCATTAATTTCAGCTATTCAGGACAAGTGCAGGACTTTGTGGTTGCCTTTGTTGAACTTCATGAGGTTTCTGTTCCCTCATCTCTTGAGCCTGTTAAAGTCTTACTGAATGCCAGCCCCACCCTCTGGGATTGTCAGCCTCCATCTCAGTCTGGTATCAACTGTCATTTTGCCAAGGGCTAATTCTACACCATCATCCAAGTTGTTAATAGGGATGTTAGAAGGCATTGGCCTTAGTATCACACTCTGAGGAAAGGCAGTGGTAACTGGTTACCAGCTGGATATAATACAAAGAAATGTTAAGATGAGAGATTTTCAGGGAGACAAAGAATACTTACGAATACATCTGCAATAGGCTGGTAAGGAGAAATTCTGCATCCCAACCTACATGAGCATAAGTACCAGCAGTCTGATTTTACAGCAATTGTTTCATTTTACCTCAGAATTAGGACCTGAAATAAGCTCCCTAGAGGTGTGCAGCAAGTGTACTAGCCTGCATTACTTCCTTCATCCACATCTATTCCTTCATGGATACTTTTAAATCATTGCAACTACATCCACTACTGTGAAAAAAACATCTCTTACAAATAAATATTTAAGCTACTCAAAGGTCCAGTGGGAGAGATCTTAAAACTCTATCATCAGTAGACTCCTGCATGTATCTTCTCTTTAATTACTGGAAGGACTGGTGGGCTAGAGAAATGGACTTCCCTCCACAGAGTTAGCCTGACCTGTGGTCTGTATTTGCCACTTACCAACTCATTCATGACTATATATATTCAAAGGCTGTCTGATGTACAGGATGTTTTCTTCTATAATATATCTTTAAAATCTGTAACACTTAAGGTTATATTCTTCTCTGTTTTGTAAAGGATTAACAAGCTGGGTAAGATCTACATCACACTATCATTAAATTTAACATTTTTCTACGTTTCTTATTCTGAATATAGAACTCTAATGTATGATAAAAAAAAAAGTATTGGAATGTACTAACATGCTGTGTTTTAAAATGCAATTAGATGTTTCTGTGGATGTCATCTGTTTTTCCATCATTGCTTGTAGTCAAAATTATGTTGATTTTCTCTGCATAGATTTGTCTAGAGACTTTAATTATGCTTTACCATCTCACCTTTGGGGAAGTCATAAATCATCTGCATAGTATCCTCCATAGAAAGTATGCTGATAACTTGGTTATTTAAGACAACTCAGAACAGCTTACTAGAGTATCACTTAAAACACATAACTGAAGTGCAATAATTTTTGAGTTTCTTGGAATTTCTGTGACATCATCACAAATTGTAATGATGTGATTATATATCATATACTAGAATCATAATTACATTCTAATTATGCAAGGAGAAGTATTTATACTAAAACAGGCAATTAGGTGTAATTACACTAATGATATAAATGTGCAAGAATTAACTGAAATTGATTTGAAAAGGAACTAGGGAACTATATACAAATAAAACACATTTGATGGCTAAAAAAAGCAAACCTCTCTGTGAAATGTTGAAGTCTTGATTATGTATTAGGAATATCATGAAAAGAAATGCCTCAAAGTCATTTTTCCTCCCAAAGCTCTTACTAAAGGCTTCTATTCTCTGTCCGTTAAGTAGAGTGAGACATTACTTTTTTTTTCCCTCAGATCTTTTCAGCCAGATGCAGAAGGAATCTCTTAAGACTAATCTCCAAAAGAAGTATCTGTGGTTATCCAAGTGGTTAATTATTAAATAATGCCCCTAAATGACAATCACATTTTTATTATTTTCCCTAAAATAAATAAGATTTGTTACATGTAGATACCTGAAATGTAATTTCTTCTTTTGTCAATATTTGCTTTCCAGTCTGACCACTTTTTTGTTCTCAGATCCCTGTCTTATGTCCTTTCTTCCTTGTTCACCGTAGGGCACTAGCTAAAATACATCTTAAAATAATCGTAGTCTTCCCCCATGCCCCACTCATCATCACGAACTGCAGAAAACATTGCAGAATGTTCTTCTACTTGATTTTATTTAGATATACCTGAAAAATCATGTTTTCAGCAGTTTTGTTTGTGTGAATCACAGTTTAAACCAAATGTGCTTAGGTGAAATGCCTATTAAGAAAACAAAGGAATGCTTTCTTGACCATCATAAAAAGAATCTATAAGCAGAGTAAATGATATGTAGGCAAATTGTTTGGTGTTTTGCAACTATCAGTAAATTGTACATTTAATGAACGCATTAATAATTTTCTGTCATTCTAAAATAAACTAGTGTATAGCATTTATGCCAGTGTGCATGTCTGAAAATATTGTGAATGCATATATGTATGTATATATATGCATGTACACATATATTTCATACACATATACATGAATACTCAAAGAGTTCTTACTGAGAAAGTGGCCACTTTCACTCTGAATTATGAAAGTTGCTGATTCTTCCCCTGAATTGTCAAATAAGATTTTGTCTCACCAGAATGGATGGGTTGTCCAGAAATACTGCTTACAAGTATTCTCCTGGGGGAAGATCATCTCTGTCATCCTTTTGTGCTTCTGCTCAGGTCTGGGCACAATGAAATGCTCTTAAATATTATAGAATAATACAGAGAATTATAACAATTCTTTTTCAGTTTTACTTTATTCTAGATGGACAAAAAGGTTATAAAGTCATGACATGATCATCAATTCAAAAGTACTTGCAAGTCTCAGAGTGAACCTTTATCGGGCATTTCTCTAGAAAAGTGTGATTGCACCTGTCTTTGAAAAGTAGAACACAAAGAGAACTGATCTCTTAACAGAGTTTTCAGAACTTGACCAGGGCTGTCTTGACAAAAAATTGAGAACTTACGTTGCTAGTCCAGCTCTGATCTTCTTCACTGTCTTTTTTGTTTCTCAAACCTGAGAAACAAATGCGCTATTGTAGATAGATGGCTGACCTCTCTTCTGCACCTTTTTATTTCTTTTGTAAGCCTGTACTGCATCATCCTACCTTTCAGCTTATAGCTATAAAACCACCTTTGTTCTGGATAAGTACTTTACTAAATATCATGGAAGAATAGGCAGTTTGCTTTTAGGTCAAAGCTTTTGTCCAGAACTTAAAAAACAAGACTTTGTGAAGTGTTAAATTGCTATGCACATAATGTAATAGTATCTGTTGCAAAAAGCAGCTGAACTTGGACACAGCAAGAGCTGTTGCACATTAGAAGTTCAGCTTCATAAGAAAACTCTCTATTCATTGTCCATTCGTCAGCCCTTTCCTCTCTATCCACCTCGGAGCATAGTAACCAATTTCAATGAAATTTGAAAATTGAAAAGAAATCACAAAGCTAATTAAATTATCTCAAAAGTTCTGTCTGCTAGGCTGCTGCAAGAATCAAAAATTATCTTCTTTCTGAAATACAGACAGCAAAACTTCTCCGGCAAGTATTCAGTTAGGCTGGTGTAAGTTGGTCAGTATTTATCAATTATTCTCAGAATAAATACCTTTTATACTGTTCTTAACAGTAAACAAGAAGAGGAAGGCTACATGTCAAGAGTTAAATCTATAGAAAGCCAGGCTACTTCAGTGCCTGTGGTGTTTTTGTACTGTACTGCTGTTTGTGTACCTGTACCTGTACTGCTTGTGGCCCTTGTTACTGAAGTTACTGTTATTCATTACTTACTCTTTTCACAGGATTCTCCAGTTTCAGGTCAGATATGCAAACCTGTGTCTTCAGGGTAAGGTTTTAATTCCAGGGCAACAGTTTTTCTGCATGAATAAGAAAGTTGAAGATAAGTTTATGGTTGAAACATTAAGGACTGAAACAATTTTTTTAATGGTTTAGGTTAAAACACATAGGGGAACATACATCATGAAACGCAAACTTTCCCAACACTTTCCCAAACCTTTTTGAACTAATACAAAGATTATTTTTTAAAATGTGTTGGCTTTCAATTTCTTAATTCAAAAAAATAATGTGATTAGGAAAGGGGTTCTTACTTACACCTGCTGTACTAACTACCACCAAAAAAAGTATGTGTAAGTTAGAAGTCACTTCTTAGGAGAAGAAAAGAGCAAATATTTTCTTAAGAGTTCCTTTTATTTAAAACTCTTCAATTCAGAAATAATACTTAGCAGTAGACAAATGAAAAGCAATTGTGATAACAGAAACTAAAGACAGAAAATTACTGCATAAATGTAAGTGAATTTGAATTTGAAATAACTCTTTCCTCTTGTTTTAGATTGTTATATTACTTTAAATGTTCAACTTCAAAGATTTTCTTTCTCAGTGAAATGTACCACTAGATTATGAAGAGGCAAAGAATATTTGATGGGAAACCAGGGATGTGTGTCAAAAGAAGAAAAAATTGCTGTGTTTTGCCATATGTGCTTCTTCATGGAGCCAGCAGTGCTGAAAGGAATTGACAGGACTGTGATTCAGGCAAACTAATAAGCTAGACGGTCACTCCTCATTCCAGACTATCCATTATTAAACTAAGCTGATGCAATGTTAAGGTTGTGGCATAAAGTGACAAAAGAATGGACTTTAAATTTAAGGTTAAAATCTGTCCCTTATCCTTTTACAGTCAGCCTAAGATGGTATAGACTGCTTTGTATCATTTCATATTTGAATGGCATACATGTCTCAGCCTTGCTAAGACAGATACAAAATTGACACTAGACCAAAGACAGTGAGCAACAAAACTGATGATATACAAGGTTAGATCATACTACAAATGGATCTCATCATTTCTGGGTGAAGCTCTTTTTCTAGTATGCTCCTCTTCTTTTCTAGCCTTTTCAGAGCCAATACCCCAAAAACATTTAAACGGAAAAAGAATGAGCAGAAAACAGTTGCTTCCTCTAAGTTTTGCAGAAGATAGGTCTAATGTATGGTGACATCTACTGTAGAATACTTTACTACTTACAATGTTGGCAATCTTTCAATCACTAAGGAATTCAGCAGTCAATGATGCCAGAAAGTAAGGTATGGAGAGAAAATGACAGCAACATCTGCATTTAAACAAAAAAACATGCAGGAGCGGATTGTGATTCAACAGCTGACTAGTTAGAATCATTTTCTGGGAGGTTAGATGACTTTTAATGGTTGAGCAGCCCACAAATTAGCTCCAGTAAATGTCAACTTGTTGACTACTATAATTTCATGACTTCTGTCGAAACCTCATACACTCAAATGTCTTAGATTGAGAAAAAGTCTAATCTGAAATCATGTCCATTTCAGAAATGTTCTATGAGCACTTGATTAAAGGGAGAAAGAAAAACAGAAAAAAATTCAAAAATTCACTTTCTAAAGAAAGACTGACTTGCAGAGAGCATCTACAGCTATGATTCACAAGTAGAGATGGAATTTCAGCTATTTTTTAACCAAATGGTGGTAGTGCTTCTGTGAGGTGCAGTTCTTATGCAGTATGTAGTTCTTATGAGGTAGCTTATGAGCATTCCTTCTGGCCTTCTAGTGTGCCATGTTCTCAGTCTGAAGTGATTTACTTCCTAGACATGGAGGGACCTCAAAGTCTAACTTTGGGTCCTGCAGAGTGCTAAGAAGTTGAAGAGCAACATTTTGTCACATACTTCTCCCTTTTATGAGGTAAGACCAACTGTTTAAATTCAACCCCCACCCCCATATTGGTGACAGGGCAACCCTCTCTTTCAACATCTGTTCAGCATATTCCTCATATATTCAGATTTTCCTGCCCACTCAGCATGTTATAGTCCATTACAATATAATAAATATTCTTCTGGAGTGATCTGGGGGATTTCACAGTCTTAAAGTCTGCTCATTCCAACTACAGGTGATCATAAATCCAAAACTCTTAGCTTTGACCATTGTGACTTAACATGGGCTTTCTCTTATGTGTATTATGCACTGTAGTCTAAGTACCAAGATAAAATGACAAATAGAAAGGTCCATTGCAACATGACATAATATGTGTGTTTCAAGTTCTATCAAATAAGGTACATCCCTAGTAAAGCATTCTTTTGTTGAGATATGAAACATCCAAGTTGGCAGAATGACCATTTTTAGATAATATTTAGAGCAGTGTGAGAACATCAATTCAAACTATTTTTATGCATATTTTTGCTTCAATTCCATAAGAAAATAAGCTTTGTATCTGTCTAGTCCTTTCTTGCTTCCTCTTCTACGTTTTAACTAAACTATTGGTCAGCTTTGATCAAATTCTAAAAATAGGAAGTGGTCTAAAAGTAAGTTCTTACAAGTAGAAAGAAAACCAGAAATTGTCAAGCAGAAAAAAGAACTAATTTTTTAAATTTTTTTTTTTTTTTTTTGAAATAGCAAGTAGATCTTTGCTTGTGAGTATCTGGAGATTGTAAAAGCTGCTTCAAAAGAGCCAGCTGGCCAAGCACAGTAGACAGACAGCTCATCTAGTTAACACGAGTCACTCAAGATAAGTCCAGCGCATAGTATCTCTTTGTTATATATCTAAGCCAGGTGTTGCAGAGTTGTTACTGCAGAGTATTATGTGGAAGGCAGATCTGAAATTGGAGGATTTTTGTGCTCTTTATTTCTCTTATTCGTAGAATGGTTTTATTCAGTTTCCTATGCAGTGCTAATATAGATCTGGATTCAATTCTAGCTACTTGCAGACATAGTTTAAATGCAAGTATATTAAAAGATACTAGTTGTAGACTACTAAGTGTAGAATTGTAGATGTTTTTTGATGGGATGGAAACAATTTTCTTCATAGCAGCTAGTATAGGACTACATTCTGGATGTGAGATAAAAACAGTGTTCATAACACAGGTAAGTTTTAGTTGTTGCTAAGCAGTCCTTACACAGCATCAAGGCCTTTTCTGCTTCTCAGATTGCCCCACTAGTGAGTAGGCTGGGAGTGCACAAGAAATGGGAAGGGGAAACAACTTGGACAGCTGACCTCAACTGATCTAAGGTATATTCCATAAATATATTCCACAATGAGGGACAAAAGCTGAACTGACAGAATATATCAGCTATAATTATTTCTATATAACCTAAAAATATCACCCTCGAAGAATACTGTCCGAAAATTAAAAGGTAGTTCTTCTGTAGTTTCTGGGTGATGAATAAGTAATTTTATTAATCACAGTGACAAAAAATACACGAACTTGGGAGATCTTTCTTTTGCATACAAGACAGTAGGTTTGCACATATACACTGGTATCTGCATAAAGTAAGGCTTTTTAAATCTAAGGTCCTAAGTGACATTCTGTAAAATGGTGATCTGTGAAAAATCACAGAATAGCAGAAAAGCTAAAATGCCTCTATTTTTTTTCTTACCAGTTCACATAATTTCTCCATAAAGAGACAGAATAAAGTAATGAGGTTACAAGACATAAAAATCACACAGGCCAAGGATGCTAGCTATGGTCAAATGATTTACTCATCAGTGTTAGAGTACATATGCAAAGGTTTTGGCCATTGTGTTCTCAGCTGGCAGCTACCGCTAACATCTGGGCCATTAACACCAGAATTACTAATCTAGAGAATTGTTCCTTCTATCACTCCCAGCTAATACTGGACTCCAATTAGCCCTCTTCCAAGCCCACCTGCAAAAATGCCTAACAGCTTCAAATTTCCAAATGTTACAGATTGTGGAAGAATACATGAATAGAAAATAAGATACTTGGAATATTCTGGAGGTTCTGGGTGTGGGAATAATTCCCTTCATTAATCCTTTAGCAAATGGCTGTGGTAACCACTTACTTAATGACGAAGCCCAAACAGTTTTATCAAACCGAATTTTCCTAAGTACCTATCATTACCTATCGTTACTACTTTCCCTCATCCTCTTGCTATGCTTTTTAAGGTCAGTACACTCTTCATGTGTTTAGTTTTAAACTAAATGTAAATGTTCTGAAACCACAGTTGTAAATTTTATAACATCACCATCACAGGGCCTAGAGCCTTCCTTTCTCCTAGAAATACTTAGTAATTAAAATAACAATGTGACAGCACAGTTGTAGCTCCAATCTGTCAGTGGCACCACTGGCCTACTCTTCTCTGAATGCATTTCCTCAGCATAGCTGTCTACATTAAAGCTGAACTGGACCTTGGTTTTTTTTTCTTTGAGAAGTTTGATATAAGCACACGTTCATAGATATGTTAAACACCATGATAAGTGGAAGAGCGAATAAAAGTGTTTTCTTCCTGAATGTCTTACGTCCGTGCTTATCCTAACTCTGGGATTTTGAAGTTTTGTTCTTCCAACCCTTGGTTTTTCTCTTCTTTTTTGTAATTTTATCCTCATTCCACCTTTTTTTTATCAAAAGGAAGTAGATATCCATTCAGCTGTGTCTTACAATTTATGTGCACCTAGATTTCTTCTCTATCTCTTTGGTTGGCCAGTAGGGTCAATAAGACATGTTAAGGAAGGATAAAAATCATTGGACTGAATGAGGGATAAAGACTTAGTGATCTTGTGTTTACTTCTATCTATCCTAATGTTAACCCTGATATCAATGTTTGCCTATACTTATCAGGCAATTAATGAACTCAAGAGAAACTTAGAGCATGTGGGAGTTGTGGACCAGGAATGGATAAACTTAACAACACTTTTATCTTTGATAATTTTTCTTAAAAGAGATTCCTTATTGTATCTTTCTCTTCCACTTCAATACAACTTGAAAGGTACACAGTTGCATAAGGCTCAGACAATTACATGAAAGCTGCAGAGTAATTTAGTTTCACCTAAAAAGTGAAGCTACATAACATGTCTCTCCCTCTGAAATAACAAGGTATTTACACTTTGAACTTGAGACATGAGTGAAGCAGAACATCATGCTGAGAATTTCAATTCCTGTAATTTGATTTCAGAACAGTACATTCATTTCATTTGCGAGTGTACAAAAGAGAGAACACTGCAGTCAATTATGGTCAGATGTGTAGGAATTTGTTTCGACTGGTGAGATAAACTCTATGATGATTCCAATGTGCATGAGAGACACGTACAGTACCATGTGACCAGATGTGAGGAAAAAATAAGATTCAGTGGCAAAAAGTGAGAACATGTATGTAGGAAAAACAAGTATGGTTCTCATCTTTGAGTCATCCTGTGTAGACATTTTGCTATCAGATATACAATGGGATAGGAAAACTCCCATTGTTCAATAAATTAATTTTCTGTTAACTAATAATGAAGGCAGCCACAGCTGTCAGCAAACAGGGAGAATTTTTTTCTTTGCTAAAAACTCTTTACATGCTTCATCAGTGAAAATAATTTTATTCAGTTAGTGAATCAAAACATTTATGACTTTAAACTGGTAGGCAAACTTAAATGGCTTCACATTTCTTTATTTTCACAAATTTGGATATTTGAGGTAGTTTTTTGTTATTTTACTGATGTCTGAAATGTATTATTACAAATAACAGCAACACAACAGTAAAAAAGAAATTTCAAGCCAAGGTAAATGGATGGAGCTTTACCAAACGCTTTGTTAGCACATTGATTTACCAGCTGTAAACCTGGCTTTTTATATAGACAGCATATTTGCATCAAGGCAAAAGAATTCGTATGAGAAGGTCAAGTGCTTTAATTAATGACTGGCTGCTCACTAGCTTGCTTCACTCCTTTGGCACATAGATTCCCACAGGAATCAGGGCCCAGTCTTTCTGAACAAAATTGTTTTGAAGGTGGACAATACAGTGTCTCTTAAGGCTAATTGACTGGTTCTATAATCAGTCAAATTATAGCATGAATCGTACTAATGCTAATTACAGTGGAGAAAGATGACCTTGTGCCAATAGTACAAGACTGAGTTAAGGAGATTCAAATGCTTTTTCCATCTTTGCCACTGATTTTCTGTGTACCCTTGAGCAAGTCATGAGCCCATGCTCCATTTACCATACATTGCTCCATTTACCATACATTGTGCTTGGTAAACTTACCAAAATTTTCCTCTCTCACATTGCTGCTTCAAAGAAGCAATCTGTTGGCATCACTTGGAAACCATTCATGTAAAGGTACCACAGAACTAATAAGATTACATTGCTTTATAGATACTTTGCACCTACGCACCACTGTGTGTGAGAAATATGGGCCATCTACCAGTTAATGTCTCCAAAAAGTTCCTACAGCTGAGGATTTCCAATGACATCTTTGAGTCTTTCTTTAGAAAGTTAAAAAGTGAATTAACTGAACTTAGAATGGTTAGAATGGAAAACAAAAATTGAGAAAAAGGAAGAGGAAGGGTAAGACAGATGAAAGTGCTCTGTGTTTGTATAATTGTCACTTTGCCATCTCTTTACACCAACCATTTACATTCACAAATTTCTATAATTTGAGTATGTCTCAGTTTTATATAAGTACCAGGATATGAAATTGAAGGCATCCTGAGCCCTTCTTCAGTCACATCCAAATACACAGCATAATTTTATCCTTCTTAGTAAATCAGTACTTGATTTCCTTAATCAATTTTTCCTGTTTGTTTTAAGTGGAAGGAAAGATGGGTGATGCATTATAGCAGCAATTAACTTTTAGTAGCCTTTGTTGTTGAATTCCCTAGGAGCTGAAGAAATTATTTATGCCACTACAGAATATCAGTTTGAATTTTGGACTGTAGAGAGTGCATAGCAAAAATTGTACTTTCTCTGTAAGACCCCACATATGTTAGATAGGATGTAACATCTTCATCATATGATACTTAGTGAGTATGAGAAGAATTACTAGCGTCCCCTGCAAATGAGTTGCAGATCTCAACAGAACAGCACCTGAAAATGTCAGAAACAGAGAGCTGAAAATTTAAACAGCTGGCTTCAAATACCTTGATTATCTTGAGTCTGGTAATCCTTTATTTTTATTGAATATTGAATAGCTATAGATAGAATTAGAAGCAAGAAATGGCCTAAGTTTTCCAAGTATCTCTCACTGATGTGAAGCATCAGAGATCACATACTGCCAAACAGGATCAACCAATGAATAAAAAAATAGCATTTGTCCTTATTCAGTATCAAAAGTTTTTTATACAACTAACGAGAGAGATGTCAAGCTTCAAAGAACTGGTGTCAAACACTATCCAAAAATATAAGGAAGGAAATGTGACTGTAAGCATCATCAACATACAAACAGTGAAACTATAGGAGTTTTAGTTCAGGCTCTCAGTGGGCTTAATATAGCTGATTGTTCAATATGCCACTTAGCTGTATTAGAATATAAGACAATCATTGATTCTAGGTATGCATGTCTTTTCACTGTATTGCAAGCTTTTTGCAAAAAAAAGCCCTTTGCTGTTTTTACTTGCTTTTTTCCTCTGTTCTGTAAGTTAATGTACATTGTATTGACATATGTGACTGGATCAGAGGTATTTTTTCAAGTTAAATGTAAAATGTAACAATGAGAAAAGAATCAATGCAAAAGGAGAAGTTGCGTGAAAAAGGTGGGTATGATGGTGTCTCTCTTACCTACTCTTTGATGATACTATGCACAAGAGCACTTAATTCTGGAAGTACCTTTTGGCTGAATATACATTATATATAATAATATAATTAATATATATTTGGCTGATATATATTAACAAAAAATTATATTATTAAAAGCCAGGGATATATTAACAAATTGTGTGAAAGACCATAGTCTCTACAAGTAGTCTTCTTTTGCCTCATTCATTCACACCAATTAAATGATACTGTGGTACTTTGATGAAGTTATATTCCATTATGTCTTAAGGAATAAACTGATCCTTCCAAACCATACTGGTTTAGCCAATAAAAATGAGGAACACTACAGCATCAACAGTCTGGAAAATTGCCATCCTAATCAAAACCCAAACTAATTAGAAGAATAATGCTATTAAATATTACTGTAGGGCTTTCATTCTTTATTCTCAGTTACCTTTATTTCAACAAGATATGAGACATAAATTATTTTGCAAAAGTTTGTTTTTACTGTACCATTTACAAAAGATGGAAAAATCTCAATCATTACACATAATATTAAACCATCTCAGGATCTATTTCCAAAGCAAAATGTTCCACTGGGTCTTCAGTCAGAAGTTACCAAACTCACAGTGCCCTCTATCTAATTATCCTAGGTAATAATATTTCATCTCTATCTGGAAATGTGCACCCTGCCAATTAAATGAATGTACCTTCCTTCTGTTTACACCACTGTCCTTAATGAGAAGTTTTGATACTTTTCAAGAGAGATCAGACAGCAGCCCATCTGTTTAGGCAGAGGTTTATTTAACATTGCATGTGTAAGATCTGGATAACTACAGTCATATGATTACCAAACAGCAATTGCCTTAGTCGAATAGTTCCTGTGTCCTTGAGTGACTTCAGATGACTGAGTTCCTTTTTTGGTAACCTTCTATTTATTGCAGTTCAGGAAAAGACAAAGACTTTAGTTTGTATTTCTTTACTCATAACTGCCATTATATATGTTAATGCCTGTTAGCTAACTAATTATTGATCTTGCTTGCTAATTTAGTTAAATATATGACTAGGATTAAATGTAAGAATTTAATCACTAAATTAAAACTTCAAGAAATGGAAAAACTTGCTCTTCTACCCTTTATTTCACATACCAACAATAGAAGTAACAGTTCTATCAGTTTATTATTTTGCATATATGTTCCTTTTGTGACAAGCTTTCAATACTGTACTTCCATTTGCTGAGATACACATAAATATTATATCATCTGTGAGTCACATACTGTTTTTTGAATTTAATCTCATTTTCTAGAACCAAACAGTGTGCTAGATTTTTTAAAAAGGGGAAAAAAAGAAAGAGACCAGTTATCCATTGATTAAATGTGAGCACAACACAGAATCACAGAATCACAGAATCACAGAATCACAGAATGTTAGGGATTGGAAGGGACCTTGAAAGATCATCTAGTCCAATCTCCCTGCCGGAGCAGGATCACCTAGATCAGTTCACATAGGAATGTGTCCAGACAAGTTTTGAATGCCTCCAGAGAAGGATACCCCAAAACCTCTCTGGGCAGCCTGTTCCAGTGTTCTGTTACCTTCACCATGAAGAAGTTTTTTCTCATGTTTTTGTGGAACTTCCTATGATCCAGCTTGCACCTTTTGCCCCTTGTCCTATCATTGGTTGACACTGAGAAGAGCCTGGCTCCATTCTCCTGACACTCACAATTTACATATTTGTAAACACTAATGAGGTCCCCCCTCAGTCTCCTCTTCTCCAAGCTAAAGAGACCCAGTTTCCTCAGCCTTTCCTCATAAAGGAGATGTCCACTCCCTTAATCATAATTGTGTCTCTGCGCTGGACTCTTTCAAGCAGTTCCCCATCCTTCTTGAACTGAGCGGCCCAGAACTGGACACAATATTCCAAATGCAGCCAACTGAGACACGGTACACATGAGGAAGTGACAGAGGAAATGAAGGCAAGAAGGTAGATGATCCCAGAATAGTTTATTTCATTTTTTAGAATGTTTTTTCTGTCTTTCAAAAACCCAAACCATAGCACAGCAACATATTCTCCAAGTTTTTTCATAAAGTAACTCTTAACATGTTAATATTTATGCTAAAAAAGTCATGCATTAGAGGACCATATCTAAAAGTTGAATTTAAAATATTTCTCTGAGTTGTTTATCAGCATAGTTTAGTGCCTTCAGTGCCTCCACTTTTTACAACTTGGCTAACATGAATGTTGATCTAATATATTGTTATTATTATTAAAATATATTTATTTAAAATGTAACATCATCATATATTTATAAAGTCAAGATGGGAATTCTAAAAATGGACAAAGAGACTTATGTCTAAAGGACAACAGCATCTTCACACATGCATCGTTCTATCTTCGTGAAATTTGATTCAACTAGACTATCAAAGCTGAATTTCTGGAATCAGAAACAGGCCATTTTTATTAATACAAATAAAACTCCTTCTGTCTTTGGAATACAATTCTATAAGGACCAAATTATGTAAACACACACTTCTGCTCCTCCAGATTTTGGCTTAATTAACTTTTCCCCATGCCGTTCACTGATAATTATCCTCCATTTCCTTTATGGAAACAAGTGTTCTCTGCAAATTGTAGTTCAAGATTGTAGGGAGCATTATGATTGAGCTTGTGTTAACAATTATTTAACAACCACCACAAAATGTGCAAAAACTTTTAGGTGGTAAATCCAGATTTACTAATTTTCTAGTTTCTTTGCATTTATGTTATGTTATTTGTATTCATTATTATAGTTACCCTCTCATTTATAGATGTATAATCCAGATGGCTCCTGGTAGGCTTTGAGGAATTATTTTGTGCTGTAAGTGCATATATGACAATGCAGAGTCATCTAAGATTCCAATATGTTAAAGAGCAATTCTTCATTCTGGATCACCACATGGTCCAGCAATCAATAGTACAAACAAAAATGAGGGAGGCATCATGGTTCCAGAATAAATAGTTTGAACTAGAAAAGGCTGGTGCTACCCAGAGATGTACACATCAAAACAACCCCTGCAGCAAGCAACATCATGATGCATGTGATGGACTTGTTTGTTGAAAGTTCAGTAGAATGTCCTACCAATAATCAGATAGATATGTCATCAGATCATATCAAAAGTGAATTATCAATTGCTGTGTTCAGCCCTTGTAAGAGTATTTCTCCATACAGGTGAATCTAGGATTTTAGAAACCCTTAAACTATGATCAGAAACACTGACCGTTACTTCAACTGGAACAAATGTTAAGTGACCTATTTGGTCAGTCACTTTTTTTTTTTCCTGAAATTATAAACTACTGAAGTACAGCAGACAATCTGCCACCCAAAACCTACATCCTTTGATGAAGTTGGACCAAGAATTTGTCCTTTCACTCTGGAGTGCACTGTTTGGGGAATGTTCATCAGGAGCACCACTGCTAACTCCTTATATTCTGGTGTCTTGCAAACACCCTATAAATTTGCCATCTAGGATGTATAACTGTGGGAACAGAAAGGCAAATACAGCATTAAAATAAGAGACAGAAAAAAACCCTCTAAATATATGGAAGACAAATTAAACAAAAATATTCACAATAAAGCCTATGCACATGGTATTTTTTGTTGTAAAATAATGAAATAAAGAGTTTCTATACTGCAGTCAAGTTCTGTGAATATTATCTGTGAGAGTGCAGATAGAATTAAAACTTCAGAAAGACTCTCAGCATATAATAATTCTGCAGGCCTTGGCATGGTGGAGCAGTCTGCAGTGTAGACATAGCCTCGGTCTGCTCATATACTTGAACTATGCAAGATTCACCAGTTCTGGCATCCCTCTTGTGACTGTTGATTTAGATTCCATTTTCCTTTACAGAGAGATGTCCTTTTTACTGAAATATCTGTATTCTTCTATTATCAAATGCATTAAGCCCATATTACAAATAAACGAAGTGCTCAAGGTGAAAAATGAAAACATTAAGAGAAATATTTCACTAATAACCTGATAATGCTTTGCACTGCAGTCACTTGGCTGCTTGTCAGGATGATCCTCATATCAAGAAGCTACATCCTGCCTCCTGCTACTGAGGTACTTCCCTTCTGCTCCGTCTATATTTCTTCCCTCTTAATAGTGGTTACATTCACTTCCAATTACCTTAGTATCAGCTTAAAAAGACATCACTATTTTACCTCCTTTGGAATGAGCCACACTGAAAAGTCTAAGAAAGAAACCTACACTGACAAGAAGACCAGGTGTTTCTGTCAAGCTTTTTCTGTGAAACATTTTCAGTTTCAGCAGAGCAAAAACCTAGCCATTTAAGCCTATCTATTTTTTCCCCTATTTATTTTTAGAAAGAGTGAAGATAAGGAATTGGTTTCCAAGCCATGTATTACTATGAAAATAATCTCTAGTTTATTCAGAAAGACAACACAAAAAGAGAAAGAGGTGTTGCTGTGAAAGAAGCAGGAAGATTCTAAACACCAGTGCATCTTACGCATCTTTTCAATTTGAACGGTTTTTATAAACTCTAGTGTTTAGACAAGTCATCATCTCTTCCGTCAAGGATTATCAAAGGAAAAAAATGTCAATAAAGGGCTGTTACTGAATTTTAGCCTGATTCTATCCACTAAGTTTGTCCTTCTTGTTGCAGTCATAGGACAACACACTCACCATTTTTAATTATTAGACTTCCTTCTCTTTACAAATTATATACATACTACTCTCCTCTGACATTACCTGCTAATTCAGTGCTACATTTTTCCAGGATGATCAGTTTTACTGCAATTACCATCTGACTTTCCTTTGAATACAATGCAGACTTTGATCTCTGACCAGTTACAGGCATTTCTTCCAAAGGTTTTGATTTTATTTGATTCACACACCAACCCCCCCCACCCCCCCCCCCCCCCCCCCCCGCCCCCCCGCCCACGC
>WTSP01008420.1:0-39443 GCA_025331215.1 Actenoides lindsayi
CTGTGGGGCCCAGTCTGGGACTCTCCTGGTGCCTGCTCCACAGCATCAGTGGTGACGGTGATGTAATTACCATCAGGGGAACTGGGTTCAATACTGGGTTTGCATATATTTGTATATATTCCATTTATTATTATTTTAATTTTCATTAACGCTGTTCTAGTTTCCTTTTCTAATCAGTCTCTCTCCCTTATTCCTTTTCCCACCCCCTTTGGAGAGGAAGGGGCATTAAGAGAGAGCATCTGTTATAGGTCTAAGAGGCTGCCCTCAACCTAAACTGTGACACATGCTAATAGGGAATGGTTTCTAGAAAGATGAAAAATGTTTTGTAGGTGCTATATGTATTTTTTTATGTTTGATATTATTTTGTCTGTTTGTGGCAAGACATTAAGTCTAGTATAAACCAGCCCAAAAAGGAGGTAAAGAAAAAGCAAATACAGGAATTGCATCAAGAACTGTAGGGAAAATATCAGTCATAGAAATTCCAATCAAGTTTTCTAACTTCCTGGTTTTAAACAAACTAGGAAGTTCATCTGGAAAATTTTGAAGTTGAAGTGAAAATTTTGAAGTCATATTTAGCAGAAAGGAATCACCAACTATTGACTGAAAAGCAATCCAGTTTGGAAGACTTTATCTATCTATATGTTAAAAAAGTTCTATCACAGTACTGAAAGTATAAAGTAAGTTCTTGGAGCACATTGGTAATGACTATTTTATTGCAAAATGGACAAGAATCAACTCACAACTTTTTTAAGGTTAATTCTGCATAATAATTTGTAATTTGAAGTCCAAGAGTAAAGTAAGCAAAAGGATTTAAAAACTATGTATTTCACAGATGTGAGGAAAGTAAAGGAAACCTGGTTTTCTACTTCAAAAAAGTGGACTTAAACAAGCCTGAGAACTTGTTTGCGAAGAAAGTAATCTAAAGGAAAAACTGTAGAATACGTGATATTTCTAAAAAAGACAAAAGCTTCATGGTAAAGTATTCACATACAAAGAAAGGTAAGACTAGAAGGTCAAAAAGCAATACAGTTGAATAAACAATTCTTTAATAATCTGAAAAACAAAAGGCAATCATAGAAAAAGTGAAAAAAAACCCAACAAAATGCTCTATAAAAGAAGAAAAAAAGCACGTAAGATGCAAAATTGAAAAACTTAAGGATTTAAAACTAGAATAGATTATTAATGGCAATAAAATGTTCTCTAAGTACAGTGTAAGATAAAAAGAGAGTAAGGAAAATACTAGGTGTTCCTTTTTGAGGTGAGGTATGGAATGAGACAGAAGATGTTTAAATGTTCAAAGTTTTTCTGACCTTCTGAGCTCTAACAAAAAGAATACCATGGGTCAATACTCCAAAAATTACAAATAAAATCAAAGACATAAGAGAAGTGAACTCAACAAATGGTAGTAAGACATGTCTAATCTTGGCGATGTGTCAATGAAATCTTATTTGCTTTCTTGACAAGAAGAAATCCACTTACCATAATCTTATAATTTCCCACACAGTCAAAAGACATGGTCTTTATTTAAGTTATCATCTTTCTTTCTCCCCAAGACTGTATGGAACTTATATTTAGGGAGTTTTGGTGCAGTTAGGTCCTCTTATGTCCCATATCCCTCTCTATCACTGAGAATAGAGACAACTAATGAGAATTATTTCATCATCATCCACTTGAAGCCTCAGTTGTTATCAGAACACTTTTTCATAAATAACTAAGGGCTTGGAAAATTGAGACAGAAATTAAAAGTCTCAGGTACTTGACTAAAGCTTTAAGAATCTAATGGACTGAACCTGTGGTCACCAGGCTATGAAAAACTGCAAGAAAAACTCTTCTTCCTGAAGCAGAGGGATTAATGAGCAAGAAAAAATTTCTAATCTTGTGATCATGACACTTCAGAGCATATCGCAGAGCATGCTTTGGTGACCAAAATTAAATGGCTGGGGAACTTTGAGGCTAGGAGTCCTGTGTTGGATTTAGTATTTTGGAAACGAGCACACTTCATGACTGCAAATGTTCTGTAGAAAAAAAAAAATAAAAAAATTTAGAATTAACAGCATTGAAGCAATTATCTGAAATCTATGCCTGGAAACAGTATTACAGGAGGAAAGACAGCAGCAGTGAATGAGGATCAAATCATGGAGTAATTGAAAGTCCAAGGGACCTGACAGACTGCATACAAGCCAGAGATGACCAATGTCCTTGAAAGATGACCCTCTATTATCTTTGAAAAAATCCCAGGAAGCAGATGAAGGTGGCTGGGAGTGGGCAACATGGATTTACCAAAGGTATAGTGTACCTGGCCAACCTGATTGCCTTTGATGATACAATAACTGGATATGTAGATGAGGAGTGAGGTGTGCGTGTCCAATACCTTGACTTCAGCAATGTTTTTGACACTGTCTCCATAAAATTCCTATGGACAAATTAGACTATTACAGTGGATGACTGAACAATTATGATGAGCAACAATATATTTTGATGGTTGGACACAGATGGTAATGGGTTCTACTCTAGCAAGATGCCTCTAACAAGACTCATACCACAGGAGTCTATCCCAGATCCTGTTATATTTAAAGTCTTTATCAGCAAACTAGAGGAGGTAATGGAAAGAATGTTCATCAAGCCTGCAGATGATATGAAACTTAGGTAATCAAGTGATATACTTGAGGACAGTGCTGAAATTCAGATGACCCAAAGAGTCTAGAGGAATGGAGCAGCTCTGTGGAAAAGTCCTGGGGTGGTGGTAATAAGGTCTATCATGGTGTGCCCTGGCAGTTTTTGGTGCTATATGAACAGAGTCACAGCCCATAGATCAAGGGAAGGGATTGTCTCCCCTGTTAGATCACATCTATTACAAATGCTAAAGAAATGATATATCAGCAAAGAGATGTATAGTTGGAAAAACCCTATAAAGTCAGGAATTTGATTATCATATTCATAACTGAAAAGTATAATTGTGGGCACCTTTCAGTAGATCTTTCAGACTAAGTATAGATAGTTTCACTCTAGTTTCTGTGGGGTTGAGAAGAGTAATTTGCAATGGAATGTGGTTCAAAATTAAGAATAGTATTTGCTGCTGTAACTAACAAAAAAAATGATTCATACACAGCTACTGAGATGGTATATATATTTTATTACAGAGTCATAACAATGAAAAGGTGTTTAAAAGGTCATGTAGTCTATTCTCCCAATAAGAGGCAGATGAATTAAACTTAAAGCATTCCTGATAGATATTTATGTAAGCTGTTCTTGACATTCTTCTCTTCCACAGCCTCACTAAACCATTTACTCTGATTTTACATTGAAGTGCTTTTGATTAGGCGAACCTAGGTCTCCTTTGCTTCATTTTAAGACTAACACTTCTTTTCCTATCTCAAATCGCACAACAGTGTAACAAACTTTTTTTAAAAATGACATTTCTAGGAAGCAACAGAAAAGATACTGGAAAAAAAAAACAAGCCAAAACAAAACAAAAACAACAAACCACTTGTATATTCATACCACTCTAAAAACTAGAGTTAAGACCTCAAATAGAATGTAGTGAACAGTTTTGGTTACTTACATTAATGAACTTAAATTGAAACAGGTTCAGAGAAATGCCAAAATAATTACAGTAATGGAAAATCAAACTTATGAAAAGAGGTTAAAGTACTTGATTTGTTTATATGAAGAGTCATTGAATTCTCTTAAGCTAAACATTTGGGGATGTGGAAAAATTGGGAAAGAACTAATTAAATTGAAAGATAATGCTTGTGCAAAGCAAAAAGCTATAAATTGATTATGAATGTATTTCAAGACAGAATAAGACAAAATATTTAGAATCATGAAATAACTTTTCAGATAAACTTATATGCAGGATTGTGGGGACAATTAATGTAATTGCTTTTAAAGAGTATTTCATAAAATACTACCTGGGCTACATGAAAAGAAGCATGGCCAGCATGTCAAGGGAGATAATCTCTCCCTCTGCTCTGGTGAGACGCCACTTGGAGTATTGCATCTAGCTCTAGGTTCCCTAGTACAAGAAGGATGTGGACCTGTTGGAATGAATCCAGAGGAGGACCACAAAAAAAATCAGGAAGATGGAACACCTATGGTGTGAAGAAAAGGAATTGTTCAGCCTGGAGAAGAGAAGACCTTATTGCAGCCTTTCAATATGTAAAAGGGGATGATAAGAAGAATGAGGACAAACATTTTAGTAGGGCCTGTTGCAACAGGAAAAAGGGTAATGGTTTTAAACTAAGAGGGGAGGTTTAGACTAGGTACAAGGAAGAAAATTTTTACAATGAGAGTGGTGAAACACTCAAATAGGTCATCCAGATCTCAATCCCTGGAGACATGCAAGTTCAGTTTGGACAAAGCTCTGAGAAACCTGATCTAGTTGAAGATGACTCTGCTCATTGCATGGGGGTTGGACTAGATGAGCTTTAAAAGTCCTTTCCAACCCAAACAATTTTAGGATTCCATGAAAAGTTATGAAAGAGATTCTGATTAATTTAGAATTATAAAGTTCAGATAAGCATCTTTTGATACCAAATCTGAATGTTGCCACAAGAAATATTTTTATCTTAATGACTGTACGTCTTTTGTCTCAATCATTTCTGGTTACTTCATTTTTTTCAAGAATTCCAGTAACTATCATAGGATACATAAGAGTTTTTACAGACTCATTTCTGGGGTACTTTTTGTCTTAATCGCCAAGTATAAGGATGCAACGTTACTGACAATTCACTGATTCTCCACAGGTTCTCTATTTGCTTGCAACAGCTCTTGCTTTTAACTAACCAGCTCTAAATACAAAGTCAAAGCAGGAGATCTGTCCTTACTCCAAGAGCAACTGTCAGGTTATTTGAAGGTTATTGAGATCGTACATATTTGATCATAGGATCATGAATACCGTCTTGGAAGGGACCTCAAAGACCATCTTCTCCAACTTTTCTTAGAAAAAGCATAGTCTAGACAAGATGGCCCAGGACCCTGTCCAGCTGAATCTTAAAGGTGTGTAATGCTGGGGAATCCACCACTTCCATGGGGAGATTATTCCAATGGCTGATTATTCTCATTGTGAAAAATTTTCCTCTTGTGTTCAATTGGAATCTCCACAGGAATAACTTGTACCCATTATCTCTTACTTTTTACATGTGATTCCTGATCAGAATAGACTCCATGTTCTTTGTAGCCTCATTTTAAGTACTGGAACATAGTGATAAGGTCTGCCCTAAGACTTCTTTTCTCAAGGCTGAACAAACACAGTTCTCTCAGCTTTTCCTCACATGACAGCTTCCCACTCATTTGATCATCTTTACAGTCCTTCCCTGGACCATCTCCAGCATGTCCGCATTTATTTTTCATACTGGGGACCAAAACTGAACACAGTATTCCAGGCGTGGCCTGACAAATGCTGAATAGGTTGAGATAAGGACTTCTTTATCGCTTCTGTTGATGACCTAGTTGATGCAACCTAGCATCCTGTTGGCTTCCTTTGCCACAGCAGCACACTGTTCACTCATATTGATCTTGCTGTCCACCAGAACACCCATGTCCCTTTCTACATAACTGCTCTCCAGACAGATAGATTCCAGCCTGTGCTGCACTCCTGGATTATGTTTTCCAAGGTGCAAGACTTGCTCTTGCTCTTGCTGAACTTCAAAAGGTTCTTGTTAGCCCACTCTTCCAGGCTATCCAGGTCCTCCTGTAGGGTCCCTCTCCCTTTCAAAGCATCCACTTCCCCACTCAGTTTGGTATCATCAGTAAACTTCATCAGGGTACACTTGATCCTATCATCCAGATCATTTATGAAGATATTAAACAGTGTTGGGCCCAATATCAGTCTCTGGGGATCACTTGCGACAGGTTGCAAGTTTGAAAAGGATCTATTTACCAGCACACTCTGGGTGCAGCCTGTCAGACAGCTCCCCACCCACTGCACAGGTCACTTGTCTATACCATAGCCTTTAAGTTTCTGTAGGAGAAGGCTGTGAAGAGCTGTACTGAAAGCCTTCGAGTAATCCAGGTAGACAACGTTCACCACTCATCCCAAATCAACTGAGAAGGTTACTTTGTCATAGAAGGCGATTAAGTTTGTCAAGCATGATTTCACCCTTGTGAATCCATGTTGTCTTTTCCTAATCACATGCTTCATTTGATTTATGATATCCCCTAGAAGGATTAGTTCCATAATTTTCCCAGGGGTTGATTTAAAACTGATGGGCCTATGATTTCTTGGTTCTTCCTTTAAGCCCTATTTGTAGATGCGGGTGGCATTAGTCTTCTTGCAGTTTTCTGGGACATTCCCCAATCTCCACAGCTTCCCAAAGATTATGGAGAGTGGCCTTGCAATAACATCAATCAACTCTTTTTTACACCCTAAGGTGGCTGATGCCTGTACCCACTGATTTGTAGGGGACAAGCTCCTGTAATAATTCACAGGTAACTCTTCCCTCACTGATGGTGGATCTGTGTTTACATTAACCTGGATTTTCATTCCCAAGGCCTGGTGCCCAACAGTTCTAGTAAAGACAGAGGTGAAGAAAGTGTTGAGAACCTCTGCCTTTTCACCATTGTTAGTGGCTAATTCACCTCTCACACTTAACAGTGGGTCAGTATTGTCCTTCTGTTTCTATTTGTTGCTTATGAACCTGAAGAACACTTTCTTGTAGTTTTTGACTTCTCTAGAAAATTTCAATGTGAGCTTAGCATTTGTTCTTCTAACTGTATCTCTGCACACCCTGGTAGTGCCCTTGCACTTCTCAATGAATATTGATATGGATGACTGATTTGGTTTCTTGCTTAAGTGAATAACATGTGATATTATCACAGGACTATTTGCGTATTTACAGAAATTAATTTCCTGTTAATGCAGAGACATAGGACATCAAATGTGATCCCTCCTGTTTTATACTATGTATTTGACATTGTTTCTGCTTGCAATGTATTTCTTAAATTTCTTCTGAGCTGGAGGACAATATTTAGCAGTTTGTGTTTTGTAGGATTTGTTTTATGTTCCTTCTGTCCTAATGTTTCTTTCCTTCGTAATTTCCTGTGATTATGAGGATATAGATGAGTGAAAGTAGAGGGAAAAGGGGGTGAAATTTGAATGCCCACATGCTAATGTTTTTAAATCTAGTTTGACATCACCTCAGGTTCTCAAAAAATTTTCTACTTTCTATAGACCACTTTAGTCACTTTGGAAAAAACCTTTTGTTTCACTGCTGGCTGAATGTGGGGCATGTGACATTCTTCAATAGATGAATTTGCTTGCTTTAAGGAAATAAAGTGGGTTGTTAATATATAATTACTTCATTTTCAATATCTGAATTGTAGTAATTAATCAGCAGAAAAATATAAGATCTCTGACTGTGGAATAATTACTGGAGGTGAATTAGAAAAATTCGTATTAAAGGTACAGCATTGTTCACACATTAAGGAAAGGTATAATATTGAAGAAGCTCCCATGGTGCAGTGCAACTGGTATGCAAGAAATCCATTCTGTCATGCTTCCCTGGACAACACTGCCTGTGAACAGCATGGGAGTGAAGTGAAGACTCCTTGGCCAGGATCTGCAAGATCACTGCAGAGATGGAAGCTTGGTGATACCACAGGACTGATAAGCTTCCTGTTTGCTACCCTGGGCCAACAGTCTGTAAGTTTTTGACAAAGTGCTGTCCTTTGTGCAAACTTTAATCATTATAATGTTATTATAATACCAAAACACACCTTCATCCCAAAGGCTACCTGCCTCCAAAGTGTGACCACCCCTCACTGAGCTTGTGACCTGAATCTATACCTTTAAAAGCAAAGTGAGAGAATTTTACACTGATCATAATAAAGATATGTATGACTAGAAGGTAAAAACTTGGTCCTTGAAGGTAAAAACTAATATTAAAATGGCTTAAGAAAGGGGTAATTTTAGGGAAGACATCATTGTGGACAAGTCAGGGAAGATACCATCACTGACTATCACTGACTCCTGGGATCAGTCCATGGGTTGAGCCTCTCTTTCTGCCAATAGGGTAAGATCTGGACTTTCCTAGCATTTCCCCAGGAAAACTTAGAAATCTCTCTAGAGATGCTCCTTTTAACTTAATACTCTTTGTATATCTGTACGTGCCTTGCAGACAGTGTTTTTATCACCGGCAATCCATAAGAACCTGTACTTCTGTTGCTTTCAAAAAACTGCGCTATTCGCATTATATAGGATGCCAACAGGTACAGGTAATTCTACAGTACTTTTTGTCTTATAACTTATTGCAAAGAATTAAATAAATACAAATCCTAAAAAAAAAAAAAAAAAAAAAAAAGAAAAAGATTCATAGCTATAATAACATTATTCAAGGAGCCATATAGTCCCAGTTCGTGAGAAACAGGTAGCACATGTAAGGAATAAAATCTTTAAATTACACTAACCTCCACACCCTCTTTTCATCCAGGAATGACAACATTTGGACTTGGGGAGCGTCCCTTGTGTATATGAAAGACAGGGAGAAAACTTATTTGACTTTTTTTTTTTTTAATCATAACAAACCAGTTACGTTCAGCAGACAAGATCTGTAGTCTTGAGATGCATCCATTAGTACTGCATTTTTCAAAGCATTAACTCATAGCAGTCCCCAGATAGTCCTCATATTGGTAGAAGGGCTGAGGGAATCAGAGTGTGAGCAGAGTGGAAAAGGAAAAAAAAGAAAAGATTACAATTTTCATGGGAAAGTCACAGGAGCCAAAAGAGAAGTGACTGTATATAGCAGATTTTCCTATCCAGAAATACTAGTAGCTAAAATGATTACTTTATACTGCTGCAAAATAAACCTGTCCCTTAATGAAGAACCTTTTGGTTCTGCCTGACTTAGAAAACACTCATTTTTATCACAGGTTAATTTTTGCAATTGCCTGGAATTTAGATGAATCAGAGGTTTATACTAAGTTAATAAAAACGTTACCGTAGTATAACAAAGAACAATGAGATTATAAGCAAATGACAATAGAAGTCATTGTATCCAGTTCTGGGCTCCCAAGCTCAAGAGAGACAAGGAACTACTGGAGAGAGTTCAGTGGAAGTTTACGAAGATGCTGAGGGGACTGGAGCGTCTCTCTTACAAGGAAAGGCTGAGAAGCCAGGGCCTGTTCAGCCTGGAGAAGAGAAGACTAAGGGCATCTTATTAATGTTTATAAATACGTAGAGGGCAGACATCAAGCAGATGGGGCCAGACTTTTTTCAGTGACAGGCAATAGGCACAAACTGGAATACAGGAAGTTTCATCTGAACATGATGAAAAACTTCTTTCCTGTGAAGGTGATAGAGAACTGAAACAGGCTGCCCAGAGGGGTTGTGGAGTCTCCTTATCTGGAGACTTTCAAAATCAACGTGGACTTCTGCTTGTGCAATATGCCTGAGGCAAATCTTTGTCAGGGGAGATGAAGTAGATGATCTGTAGAGGGCACATCCAACCCCTACTATTCTGTGATATCGTGAAATTGAATAAAAATTAATTAATAACTGTAGTGACATAACACTTTCATATTAATATGATACCTTTTAATACGAAGGGAAGATGTAATAGTTGATAACCTCTTGGACACAAATGACTGAATCTTAAAAGGAAAAAAAGTTAAATACCACAACTTTCAAGGTGCCAGTAAGCATTATCTTGCAAAGCTAACTTAACCAGACAAGTCATCTGTACAGTACTCTTACGTAAGAGTAAGCACCTAATGTAAGAGCCTGCTTAATCTGAAAGTAATAGACCACTCCAGGATGGCAGGGGACAAATTACTAGGCATTCTGAAAAATAAATTTTTAATCATTAATCTTTCCAGCAAGGAAAGTTGTGAATTTTCTATTTACAGGAAACAAGAAATCCTACCTTTGAATGCAACTATTGCAAACAAGTTAAAAAGTACTTAATTTTAACAGAAATAATTGTCATCAAAAATAAGGCAGCTGTCAAAAGTGTGACCCGGACTTGCAGAATCATGATAGTGCTTCTCCCACAAAAGCTTGTAGGTCTTTCAGCATATATTAAGGTGCAAAATGTTAACATTTATCCAAGGATCTCTGGAGTCAAAAGAGTAATTATACTTTATCCTTCATCTTTCTTGTTTCAGAATCTCATTACCACAGTTTACAGATATATTTGTGGTGTAAATATTACAGGTGCTACTTTAGGAAAAGTTTGCAGAAATATTTTTTCAGAGATGTGAAACTGTTTTGATACATGCAAACACAGGTATAAATAATATATGGATTAGAAAGAAAAAATTAACATTTTACATACATCTCTGACCTGTTTGCTGATATTAGTATTAGTGTTTACTACAGTTTTAATTCTTCCATGTCCCTGAAGTCTCTGTTTCACAGACATTTATGGCCTCATCATCAGGGATGAGGTTTCCAATGTTTGGCTATCAATAAACAACAAAAAAAGTGGTTTAAAAAGTATATGCTCATCTATGCATCCCTTTGTCCTACTGTGGAAAACTGCTGTTCATATGTCCTATGTCACATCTGTAAGTTGTCATATCTGTATGTTGTCATACCTGTATGTTGTCCTTCCCTCAGACTCCTCCTGTTAGGTAAACAGGTTTAAGGCCCAATAGACATCCTAATTTGAATTTAATTTGAAAATTGTTACACACATGGTAGAAGGCCCATGTGAGAAAAAAAAAAAAAAGAACAGTGTTATGAAAAACTTGATGTTTTAATCTATTTGATGAAGGAATAATCATGGTTTTCAGAATTAAGGTAGTTCAGGTAGTCCCTGAATAGTCCCGTGAGGTGGCAACTTTTCTGATGACATCTGCTACTCCAGATCTGACAGCTGGTAAATCTGAGAGCTAGCAAGAGTCAAAATAATTTTAATTATATCAGAAGTCCTAGATCAGCTAAGAAGATCAGCAAAAGAAGTGAAAGACATTATGGACAGATGAAAGACTATGTATACTGCTAGAACTCAAAAGTCCTAACTTCAAAACTCTAAAAGTAAAAATTGAATGATGTTATACTTACATCTCTTTTTTTTTTTTTTTTTTTTTTTTTTTTTTTTTTTTTTTAACTTAAACTGGAAAAATTAGATTGTGTCTTACCAAGTATTTTTTCAACATCTTTAGCAACACCACCTTTGGCTCTCTTTGGAATTGCAGGCATTATTGACATACAAATAATGCAACTAGAAATTAAATACGGAAGTTGAAATATCGTATATTTAAGTTGTATGTATTTTGTTCTCTCTCATGAAAAATCAATGTGCTTGTTTTCAGATTACTAAAGTATTTATTAAATTTTGTACACAAATTTTTCACAGATACAAAAGTGCAGGAAAAGTCTAGTTCACAGGAAATGTGGTTTATAGAGTAGTAGTTTATCATTTGTTTCCCACTATTGGCTATCATCCTCTCAGTACTTTGGTTATGCCCAGTGTTCCTCCAAGATATTTATGGCACATTGCAGAAAAGGTCACAGCAGGAAAATCTGAGTGTATGATGAGAAGTCACATTTGAAATCTGACTTCACAATGAACTATAGGGGATTTTTTATTGTAGTACAAGGACAACTAATTTTTTACTTAACTTTATAGTTATATCTAAGAAACCTTCTTTTTAGGTTTCTTATTCAGGTGCTTAAGCTTTGAGAAATAAAAAGTCTTTGGGCTGCCTTTGTCCTCAATTCTTGCTTTTTCAGTTCTTTGATTTTCTTGATAATAACTTACTGTTAACAATACATTGAACTATTAGTAAGGTGCATATCCTCCCAGTGCTTTTTATTTCTCTTTTAGTTTTTTTCCTAGATGATTGTAGTTATACATTTTGGGTGGCACCATGCATCACATATTAAAATGTAGTAAGTACTGGGTAGCTCACCATTCTGTCTCTTGGCTAACCTATTAACTTACCCTATGTCATCATTGCTACTTTTATGTAGCACATATGTACACACGGTCTTCTGGTTCATGTACTCTATATCTAGTCAGCCAAGTAACTTCCAGGCTGAACAAGCCAAACTCTCCCATTTTCCCATCCTTTCCACATGAGGCAAGTGCTCCAGCCCTCCACTACTTTGGTAGACATCCTCTGAGCAGACTTTAATTTGTAAATATCTTTCCTGTACTGGGGATACCAAAACTAGGCACATTATTCCACATATTTTCTCTGCTTAGTAAAGGAGATCACTTCCCTCAACACAGAGGTGACATTTCTTTTAATATGACCCAGGGTGCTGTTAGCCTACATTGCTGAGAGGATGTACTGTTCACTCACACTCAATTTGTTGCTCATTAGGGTAACCAGGGACTTTTTAACATACCTTGTACCAAGTTAGTCAGTCCCTAGCTCAACAGCTGTAGAAGTACTCCATCCCAGCAGAAGAACTTTGTTGAATTTAAAAGGGTTTTTTTTTGGAAGTCCATCTAGGTAGACCATAACAACCCATCTTAGCTATAAAGATGCTTTCACAGAAAATGGTAATGTCAAAGTAGATGATATCTATTGGTCTTCCCTCATATGGAACCACCTCAGCGTTCAGTTTATAGTGTCTACCTCTAACCAAACTCCACTCATCACGTTCTTCACTCTACAAGTTTGTAACAAGTTGTGCCTTTGTATAATGTCCTAAAAAGTAATGACAGACTATTGGAAAATCAGACATTGTTTCACAGTGGTTATTAGTAATATTATTATATATTGTCCTTTTTAAAACTGATCAGTCCATCTATTTATATATGTGAGCTTTGAATCAGGCTTCAGAACATACATAAATACTCAAAAGTAATCTTAATACAGGATCAGTTCTTCATAATGCAAATTGTCTAACCCTAGAGGTTCAAAACTGAATTTTAAACAGTGGGCCAAATTAATCTTTAATGTAATTTCACTGATGTCAGTATGCATAACATCAACTATTAATTTGACCTAATTTATTAGGAATCTTTGGGCAGATTGTAAATGCTACTGAGTTTGCACTTTGTATAAAAATGCATTATATATGATCATGAAGCTGAGTGATTTTTATCTGTAGCCAAAGCCATTTGGTTAAAATGTACACATTTGTCTTTTTTAAAAAAGGAGAAATACTTAATTCATCATGACTCCATATCAGCAGAACACTTTAAAATACACTTCAGGCTGAAGACATTTAAATATTTGACTCTGTTCATGACTATGATTTTTTGCAGTATGTACTGTCTAATATTTTTTTAAATTTACTGTCAGACCCACAAATAAAGAGATAGTGTCAATTCAAAAGTAAAGAAATAATGCTAATCTAAAAAGGTGAAAGTCACCAAAATGCAAAATGTTTTCACTTATTTTCTCATAAATATGTGTAAATATTAATTATTCCACTCGGGGGCTACTTGTAATTTTATTCATGAAAGGGTGCTACAAAAAAATAGTCTTCTAGAAAAAAAAATTAAAAGAAAATGAAAGAAAAGGTACCTTGCATAACTCTGACTGAACATATAAGCAAGCTTAAATAACAAATAAATACTGAAATGTCTCAGAGTACTACAACGACATTCAATTTTAGCTTCTCTCCATATATATTGACATGGCTTTAGGCAAAAAAACAAAGTATTAGACAGATAGATATCAAGTGTTTTCTGTGGTACCACTGTAATTTCTTTTTTCCTTCACTGAGACTATAGCTTCCACTTCTCTTTCATTAGCCAAAACAAATTACTCCTCTGATACTGTATCACTAGACTTTTGTGCCTCAAAGACTAACTCTGAGTTTTGTTAAGCTGCAGAAACAGATTAATTTTCTTTGTGAAATATTTGTTATTCTTTCAACCACTTTGAAATAGAAACTCTAAACATTTTGATTAATGGCCTGAAATATTGTCTAGCTTTTCTGACACATCAGAACATACAACTAGCTATGTATTTTGTAACTCCTAGGAGGTGTCCTTTCATGGCTCAAAAACAAACACCTACTCCAAGAAAAAAATACATTTGACTATTAATTAACCCAGTCTCTCTGTCTAATGGACTAATGCACTGTTATTTCATGTTAAAATCAGTAACAGTAAACAGATGGTATATGTATATGTATATGTATAGTGATAACAGAAATGTAAACTTAGAGCATTGTCACACTGTTGTCAGCAGGCCAGAAACAATGACTCAGACCCTAACTTATCTTGCATTTAAACTGACAGGCTGACTGTCTTAATTCTGCTTTCAAAGGCCACTGCTCCTCTGGTACAGAGGTGTGCCAGTATAACGCTAAAACTGCATGCACTTTTAGGGTGGATTCACCTAAGGCTACTTTATTTCAGCACCTTCCTGCCTGGGGTCTCTCATCTCAGGCTGGGGTTTTTTTTCAGTATTTCTCCAATTTCTTGCTTCCTGGTGATAAAAATATCATGTCAGTCCTTATTTGTCACTTCTCAAGCTAATAAATACCAAAGCACTGAAAAAGCAAAAATTCTCCATAGAGTTCAAAGACAGAAAATACTAGAAAAATTAGGAATAGCATCCACATTTGGCTGGGTAAAGGCAGCAAAAAGTAACATTTTGCTGAATTATTGGATAGATTTTCTAACAATTTTTTTCTCTCTTACCATCACTACCTCTGAACACAGCTGGCTCTGCACCTGAACCTTTTAATTCAGTTTAGCAATATGTTATCACAGCAATTAGTTCAAAAACAGCAGTTGGCAAATGCCAGTTCCTCAGCAGCAATAAAGCATCACTTTTTCGTTACTACTATGCAGTTATCGATGTTCACAGGGATTTTACAATATCTGTCTTCTTTCTGTTTTCCTGTAGGGAATCAGCACTAAAAGAAAACTTTGACTCAGAATATCAGTAGGTGTATTTTTATTTTGTATTATGTCCTAGAAGAGGAAATCAAATTACTGATACATCAATGATGTCTGATAAATTTTCAGTTCTGAACTAGATTACACCATCATAGTATATAGTGCCATATAGTATTTTGTTTTGTCTGAGTCCTGTATCTAGACAGAAAAAAGAACCCCAAAACTGATTACTTTCCTTTGACTAAGTAGTTTAGTTTAATTACTATTACTAGTATTACAAAAGGACAATTACAGTCAACCTAATTTGAATAGAATGTTTTCAACCTTATTCCTGATTTCAGTGAAAACATTAAGATTATATCCTTACAGTCCTGATGAAATCTGACCTGATTCATTTTTCTTAAATGCTGCAATTTTATCTTTCCAAAATTTAAACTTTATACACAGTTTGTTCACTTCTTACGTATAAAATGTAAAATGCCTAGCACAAGCCCTGTCAAACCCAAAACATTCAACAGAAAAAAAATGGCTACAGCTAGCTGCATCCATAGTTTTAAGAAGGAAGAGACTGGCTAAAACTCTTCAAAAATAAGTTTTCATAATCTATAGCTCTTCACATTAGAGGAAAAATTCCCACATCAGAGTAATGTCAGGCAAAACTTTACCCTTAACAAATTATAGGTCATGAATCAGTGTCTCAGTAGTTACATGGCTTTTTTCATGCCATTGAATATTCAAGTATGGTGTGTTTTGTTTGTTTGTTTGTTTGTTTGTTTTGGTAAGTTTATTAAAGTTGAAATAAATAGAAAGGCATTTATAGACATTTGACTATATTTCAGAAGCTGGCAGTGCTGTACAATTTTGACAGCCTTTTCTGTATTTACACATACATCAGATCCAGTGCAATTCTCATTCCCAATTGTAACAAACTTTCATGTCATAACTCTACTACTTCATGTTCTTTGAAACAGCCTTCTGAGGAGAAATTATAAATTACATACATGTGATTGCGATGCCAATGTTTGCCTCAGCACGCACACCAAAAGGTTGATTCCTATTTTGAGGTAGACCATACCAAAAGTCCCAGTCACAGAGAATGTACTATGATCTTGTTAAATTGTTCTGATCATCTTCATTATTAAGGAGGACAATAGAAAGATCCTGGTTTGAAACTGCCTAACTTTACTATAGCATACCTTAGTTTATGTTCCAGTTTCATAGATTAAAAACTCCTGTCCTCACCTCCATTTATTTTTCTGTCTAAAAATATCAAAATTCTGAACGACTGGCTACAGCGTCTTGTCTCTTCTGAACACAGGCAACTTTTGCCAACAGCAAATGGTGTTCTCACACTGATTGACTTAATTCAGTTCAAGGACTGTAGCATGCTTTAGGCTCACAAGTCTTTGGTCACAAATAACATGCAACATGCAATCATGCTTTCAGAACTCAAGTTTCAAGCATATGTCACTTCCCATTGCTTCTTTGATGTGCTACTATAAATTAAGATGCTACATGAAATCTCACAGGTAACCTTTCTGTAATGTCACACCAGTATTGTATTTTCTTACACAAAGTATGTAACTTGTGCTGGACAGATTGTCTGACTGATTAACAGCACTGAATCTGTAAACTTCTTGGTCAGTCTAAAACTCTGTAGTCTACCATTATTAATGTGCCTGAAGAAAGTAGCTTATTCTGGGTAAAACAACTTTGAGAAGATGCGTTTTACACATAAATTGACAAAATCTTTCCCAACAGAAAGGAAACTGTTCAATAAGAAAAATACACTTTTTTCTCAAGCATGCTGTAACAGTAGTCACAGGATACAATTTTATGAGTTTAAATTTAAAATACATGTTAATATACAATGTTATTGAACATATAATGTTGCATGACTTCTTTGTTGCTGAAATTGGGAAGTCACTGTTCAAAAGGAAAGAGAAAAGGGGACAGTAACAGCAGATGAACACCATACCACTGGAATAAAAGATAGAAATCTAGACTCTAGTAGACTTTTTATTTCAATGTCATTTATATAGTATTAAACATTTTTAAAAATACACATAAGGGAAAAGAAAATTCTTAAAAACTATTTAGATTTTTTTTAGTAAAGAACAGTACTAAAACTATACAAAAGTTGAATAGTATTTGATGAATATTTCTTCTTTTTATTTTCAGTCTTCATTGTTTTAAAAGAATGGGTTGAAAGTCAGTCTTAGAAATCAATTATCGTTGACAAAAGAGTGTGTAGAGTACTCTGTAAGAAGAACTCTAGAGAACAGACACTGGAAAAAATGACAGACTTAGGCAACTTGGCACAAATGTTGAGCAAAATCACAGGAAAGACCATATGGTCTACATATTTTCCTGGAATTAAATATGAGAAGAATGTGTGTCAATTACATGACATCATGGAGAAACAATATTACCAAATATATTTGGCATTCTTATGTAAGAACATTATACATTTCATTGACAATGGTATATATCATCCAAGGCTTTAATATGTGTGAGGAACTTTGTTTGAGAATAAGTTAGATATGTTATTAAAGACTAGGTCAGAATAGATATCAGAAAAGTCTTCAAAAATAGTTTTATAGCCTTGAAAGAAAGTATATCAATTCAAGTTCGGGGGGAAACAATATAAAATTATTTACTTTAGGAATACTTGTTTCTTATTTTAGGAAATATGGCAATTTTTCACTCTTGAGTATGATAAATAGTGCATATCTTGAGTCTATAGGAAAAGAAAACATCAATGAAAAAGAAAAAAGTGCCAAGACCTATTTCTGCATGGAATACAACTCTTAAATGAGTTTAATCTGAGAAAGGATAACCTTTAGTAGTTTGGAATAACTGTGACCTAGTATTTTAGCTACTTGATCTCTGCAAATTATACAAATAGAGAACTGTGTAATCTACTCATTCTGAACTCTTAGTATGTAGTACTGTCCTAGTTTGAGCTAAAACAGAATCAATTCTCTGATCCGTGATTTTACTTTCCTTCTCAGTCTCTGCTAACTAACTGCACCTTCTGAAGTTAATGGCAGATTTTCACAGTGTCTGCTTCTAGAAGAAATAATGCTTGAAGTTTAGAGTTAGTACTGATGCAGTAAAAAACTCAATAACCAAAGATGTTAAGCAGGCACTCTTTATCTTGCGGCGCCGGACGAACAGGGGATCACTCCTCCAAATGTGAGCGCCGATACAAGCTAGGTACAGAGTTTATATGCAGACTAAGCATACGTATTCATTATATTTCTTAGAAAGGGCAGTCTTACACTAATGAGTTCCTAGAATTAATTTACATAGTCTGAGAATGTGTAATAAAATTAGGGTTAGGGTCTTTTCTCTCCTTGGTGGTCTTCCATGACCTCTGATGGACATTTACTTCATCTTCTCTTCTTCATCACTGTGTTGTTTTAATGACCTGAAGCCTAAAATCCTTGTTTTTGATGGTTTTTGTCTGCTCAGCATGCTCAGGTGCCTCAAGACATCTTGTTGTCCTGTTCCTGGAGATAATCACTATCCACAAGGTTGTGAATTTCACAGTATGTCCCAACTCTACAACTACCCATCTATAGTTGTTACTTATTCAAAGACTAGTAAGACGCTACCAGACATTCCATCTCCCGCTTTCAGTACCAAGAACTGATGTGCACTGCTAAATCTTGTGAGTACCACATTGGAGTATTGTAAGTGAAAGTGTTATTCGTAAGTAAACAGGTTGCACTTGCACGAAGGAGTGGACAGGACAGGTGACCCAAATGTAACCAACAAGGGATTCCATTCCATACACATTATATTCAGTATAAAGCTGAGGGATCATGAGGTTTAAGGTCACTTCTTCAATTGCTGGCGTTGGAGAAGGACTCTGTCTATTCTTCGGTCTTCAATCCCAAATTGTGAGTTCCTTAATCCAGTTCATGAATCTAGCTTCTGTTTGCTGCTGGGACTTCCCCAGTGCCTGCCCTGCAGCATCACTGGTAGTGTGATCATCGTCACAGGAGTTCAGTATTGATTTTGTTTATATTTGTAGATATTTCTTTATTTTCTTGTTAATATTATTGTGTGTTTCTTTTTATTGTTAATCTTACTAAAGCTGTTCTTTTTCCAGCCCGTAAGTCTCCCTTATTTTTGTTCCCTTCTCCTTCTGGGAAGGGAAAGGGGTTAATACAGAGCACCTATGATTCATTTAGTAGCCAGACAAGCCTTGACTAATGACAACTAGATACAATTAGCTATGACCTGTGAAGCTAAAATGACAACAGTAACTAGTATGTTTGAGCACAACACACTAGAAAGTCAAAATATTAGCAATGGTTTTGGAAGTATTCCTCCTGGAACAGATCAAACTTACTAAACTCATTTTCCTGTTGAAATCATTACTTAAGATTTCTGTTCCTGCAGGAATTTTACTTTTATTAAAACTATGCGATATTTATCTGAATTCCAGTATATCCAGTATATCTGAATTTCCAGTATAATGTATATCTTGTTCATTTTACATTGTACACCATTTCTGAAAACAATTTTGAGAGGTTATAAATAATATTGATTGTCATAGGATTCAGTGCAGAAGAACACACTGCAGTAATGTTTAAAAAGCCTAATAGTGGAAGAAAACAAAATCATATATATTTGCCATTTTCTTAAATCCCATGTTGTACATCAAAAAAATGATGATGGTAGAGTTAGAATGAGAAAATAAGCTCCCTGTAGTAAATTGTAACAAATAAAAAACCATTAAATTATAAGATAACTTCTGTAAGGTCCAAGAGTTCCATGACAGTATTCTGATATTACTGAACCAGTTACTGAGTGGTAGCCATAATATTAAAAGAAGATGTTGGGAATGGAAGATCCTATGCCAAACTATTTTAGCTGTATTTTAGTAGACTGTTTTGAAAATAAATTGGATAAATATTCTTGTATTCCTGTTCAGCGATAAAAAGACCTACTGAAAGACAGTTATATGTCTACTACATAAATGAGATCAAAACTGGAAACATATCTATAACAAAACATTAGACTCAAACATTCAACCTCAGGGCTGACCAGAATAAGAACTGGTACAAGTTCTAAATTTTGGTTCTAAACTCTCTGCATGCAAAAACATGCTGAGACATACCAAAATCTTCTATAAAAAATTCTAATCTAAAACCATGACCATTTTCTCTTTGAGATTCAAGATCATAGTTGTATGTCTTGGATACATTTCTAATTGCAGGTTTAAATGTTTAAAAAGAATACTTTTGCATTATTTGAAGCTTTTACAGAAACCTTTAACCCTGATTATGTAAAGCTTCTAGTTTCTTGTCTTTCTATTAAGGAAAAAAATGTACTAGAATATTAGCCCTTGATATATTCTAACTCCTAATGTGCTGTAGCACAGTGTATTGCACAAACTGTGATAAGAATGACCTTTTGCAATAATCCATAACACTTTCTAATAGTGTAGCATTGAAAGAGTTCCTTTTGCTGGAGTCTCACGTTACAATCACACCGGAAATCTGATGCTGTGCAACTTCAGAAGTAGACCAATTAGAAAAACCTACTGTTTATTCTTAGCAACCAATTCAGAAAGTATTTATGTTTTAACTTTTTATATAAAAAAATCTCTTTGAAGTCATGGTTATTAAATTATATAAAAATGGTATGAAAATATGTATGGCAGATTATACAATAGAATTGAATAAGCTTTGAATATTTTCTTCTAGATAGAGGTGATATATATTAGCTAAAAATATTACCTTCAAGATTTAATATAGCCACTAATCCCACTAGTAAAATAATTAAGGCTTCTGCAGTTTACGACTATTTAACAATAAAATTCCTAAACACTTAGCATTAATTCCATGAATGCTGACTGAGGTTTAGTATTGCAATTTTTAGATGTTCTCCAGTAGTGGAATTTCAAACTCAAAGTTAGATAGCCATGTTATAAACCAAATTAAATTTCACAGTGAAAGAGATGGGAAACTTGAGGCTTCATGTAGTCATGGATGCATTCAGGTGTATAACACTAATACTTCCTCTGCTGTCCAGCCTGGTTACCTGGTTACTCCAGTTCAGAAAGCATAGACGGGATGTGACAGGGTCACAATTACCAGAGTTAACTACCAACTGCTTGACAACATACCTTAAGCTACAGTGTGACGGTGTTACAACTGTGACCAGAGTCAGTTTGTGTATTAGAGCAAAGGTGAAACATAGATCTGTCTACACCAGCTGCTCAACAAATAACATAAGGATAGGATCCATTCTGTGAAGCCTACCTAACTGACTGGATGTTGCTTTCAGTAGAAAATGCCAAGAGCTTAAATTTCACTCTTACAAGGAAATATAGACTGTAATTCCAAATTTATAACAGATATTTCTGCTAAATAGTATTTTGTTTGATAACTATGTAGCTTAGATTTCAATTAGCTTGATGGAATTTGTAATCATCCTGCCAAAGTGATTAATTATGTCATATTTCATTTTTGTTTATTATAGTGAATAACATTTGTAAAAAACACATTTAAGTAATCTTTTCTGTCAGTAATGAATTGGGGACAGACTCAGGGAGAGCACCCAAGAGAATCATCAGTTCCACCTGAGGGGCTAAGCATTACTTTTTATTCAGCCCTCTAGTTTTCACATTCGTCAGCCTGTGGCACTGTCAGCCATTAAAATTCTCATTTTCAATGTTAGCAAAAGGAGCAAATGGAAGCAAAACAGGAATACAACAGACTAGATTTCAAAACGTATTTCACTGTGACACGGCTATCATCTTGTATGAAGGACTATTATCACACTAACATTTTAGGCAATATGAATTTCTTAAATTAGATGCATGGGTCCTACACATAACGTTAGAGAGAGTTCTCAGGGTGGGACCTATAACATACCATCTGTGGAATAGCAAAAGAAGAAATTACACTGTGATTAGTAGATTCTAAGCAAATGTTTTAAAAGAATGACAGCTTCCTTTGATTTACTTTGGTAAAAGAGAGAGATTAGAAAGTTTATATTTTCCAGAAATAATTTCCTTGATTTGGGGTGTTTCTTTAAACAACAACAACAACAACAAGAAGGGGGGGGGGGGAAGAGAAAAATTATTAGGATTGTGGAAATACTTCAAGCACACTACAGTTCAAATCGCTATAGTTTTAAAAGTCTCAAGAGCTTGTGGGAAAGTTTAATATCTTTTTTTCTAACTGCATGAAGAACTTGTCATGATTGCCTACAGAAAGCATCCAGTGTTTCACGGAATCCTCTTTTCCTTTTTTTTTTTTTTTCTGTGAAGCACAACTGTTGTCAAGCAAAGGCAAATGAATGGCAACATTAATATTCTTGGCATGCTCCAATATTGTGATGACGAATGCCACAAAGGAGTCCATAAATAAAAAAAAAAATGAAGCAATAACGTAAATGGAGGTCATGGGTGTTCTTTCCCCCTCCTTCACTGTTATTAGTGAAGCACTTAAGCATGTCCTTAGCTTTAGATATGTGAATAGTCCCATCAAAGTTAATAGTACTATTCACATGTTTAAAATTAAACATTTGCATAAGTGCTTTGCAGACTTAAAGGCTTTAAGTGAAATGTTTTACCAAAACTGAACTCATCTCAGTTTTAAGAACAAGAACAGTGACATGAAAATAAGTTTCCAAGACCTATATTATCAGCCAATAGAAAAGCACTGATGACAGGTGGAATAAGCAGTTAGAGGTCACGTTTATTACTATAATCACAGAAAGGCTTTTTTTCTTATCCTCTAGAAATTCATTGACTACATAAAGTTTTGTTCTCAAGGAAAAGCGCTGAGAAGGAGGAACTGTAGATCGTCAGCCTTTTTACTTTAAAATGACGGTGGGTAGTTGTCACTTTGTGTAGTGCTGAAATGCTGTGATTCAGGAAGCAGCCACAAAGATAGACTCCAGCCTTTTGATGCCTCACTGACACTTCTCTAGATCAGTCAGAATCAATGCCTACATTAAGATCTTATTTTCATGGTAAACTTCTATTTATTGGATCAAGATGTGTAGGTACCTTCTAGGGGATTATAGATGAGACATACGATTGCTTACCTGAGTAACTGAGTATCTCACTTAAACATGTAGATCTACAAAAATTAGAGCCTAATGAGCAAAGATGGAGAGAACTGTGAAATTCCTCCCCTGTGTACCTCTTCTAACATAAATCTTTCTCTGAGGTCTTTCAGTTCTTGAAAAATTGACTGAAATAAGAACTTTTCTTGTTTCTGGTGGTGTTTCAGAAACTTGTTTTCCAGTCCAACACATGAAAGATGATTTTAGTTTTGACTGAATTTAAATGCCTGTGCATTGCACACATCCTCTGTACAATTTCTTAAAGCATTAATTTTGCAACAGAAATATCATGTTTGAGCACTGCAACAAACATTAACAAGTTCAAAAAATATTACTATAAAACTAACTATTAAGAAACCAAATGAATTACTACTATCACCCATTGTTTCACTGTTAGAATATACTGAATGGTCCAAGGGGTGCAAAGTGTTCCTCCTCAATGAATGACAGACCTGCTTCTGCTTATTCTGTTACATCACTCTATGCAAAACAGACTTTTGGAAAACAGAAAGATAAGCTTTGCAGATTTGATCAATGATTGGGCTAGTTAACTGTAACATCATGGAAGTGTTGACCATCAAACCTTTAATGGGTGATGAATTACATAGCTCTTATGCTTGCAGTTCCTATTCACAGCCTGACCCAATAATACACTAGAGAAATTTACAAAAATATTTTAGCATCTAAGATCCTTTTAATACAAGCATTTAAAAAAACTAACCTGAACTGATTTATTTAACAAAATCACATCATGGAAAAATGTACATGTGCAAAAAAATGATTTGTACCAAATCTGGCTTTTGTTGACCCAATCAGACAGTGTAACTCTGAAGGAAAAAAGAAGGTGTCTTGAAGTGCAGATTTAATCTCATTTCTAAGTTTTTTCATGTGAGACTGTAATTTTACAAGCCAGAATGCAGCTTTTTTAACTTTTCATGCTTGTCTTACCCTAAACAATTTTAGGTTGAAAATTCTTCCTCTTCTTATTATATAAAAACCTCTTATCCAATATGGCTTGATATCCTATGTCTCACATCCCACCCTAGGAACTATTTATATATAGAACACACTTCAGTTTCAGATTCTATCATAGGACCACTATATTATGGGCTCCAAGAAAAAGGCAATGTTCACACGTTGAAGGAACAGCTGGCAGCTGGTGGTTTTAAGTTGGTGATGTATGAACTTCTCCTTTTCAGAATATCTCTGTGAATTAGTTCAATTTCAAACTATGCTGAAGGCCAACAAAGATATTAAGGAGGAGCATATTCACAAGGATTCACTTAAGTCAGCAAAGTCCATTGGGGTATCTGACTTGAGCCGTCTGAAGCACTAACCTCTAATTTTTTGAGATTCATGCTGTAGTAATTCTGGAAGTTTAAACTTTGCAGACTATAGTGAATAATTGTTATATTACATACAGTTTAGCCAAAGACAAGATAGTTGAGAAAATTATGTTACTTTTGATCATATTCTCAAGGAAATATGTGGTTTTGAATTTCTTTTCGCAAGAAATAATGTGTTATTTGATTAGTACTTTACAATTACACTTCAGCAATTTTATGGGAGCTTATATTTCATGGTGTAACTCTCCAGCTAGGTAGGACAAAGAAAGGAAAAGACATGGTTTTTCATACTTGTTTCTATTGCTATGTGTACTTCAGAGATCAGAAACTACAAAAAAACTTCCAGAACATCAACTTTTCTGAGTTTGAATAAAAATATTATTATACTATATACAAAACTGCCTGCAGTTTAAATCTCAAAAACAATTCCAAACATTAAGCATGCACTTTAGAAAAAAAGACATCATCCAGACTAACAACACCTTTCCATATGTTCTGCTTCATTAAATGATATTCTGTTCTATTTACTTTTTTCCTGATATTTCATTTAATTTTTTTTCATACAATTTAATAATTATGGAAGAGAAAAAACAAACACAAACAATAAATCAAAAACAGAAATAAGAAAAATATAGCAAAGTGATCAGTTAGCATAATGGCACCTTAAAGAAACATAGCGGGAACATAATTAATAGAGTTGCACTACAACATGATCTGTTGCTACAGAGTAGTATTAGTCTTCAATTATTCTACTGTCACCTGTATAAGTAACAAGGCAAACTACACGAGTTTAAAAGACTTGCTAAAAGCAATAAAAATTACAAAAATAAAAAATTTAAAAGGAAGAGCTGTGGCTACAATACACAGTTATCCTATCACTTATCTCTGATGTTCTTTTATTCTCATCTTCACCTAAAATCACATCCCAGAATGTCAAGTATCAGCAAATGGTAGAATTTTTAAAAGTGTGTGTGAAGAAAAATCTATTAGATAGAAACTATAGTATTACAAGAAAACAAACTAACAAACAAACAAAATAATTGTAAACTTATATACATACAGTTTTTCCCAAGTACTTTTTTCCATTTCTAACTTTCCCATTTTTTTCTACATTTTCTACATTTGACTTCTGAAATCTTTGTTATTCTCACAATGTCTCTTGGATACATGATATGTTGAAAAAAAATATAAATTTCATTGAATCTGGGATTTCACTGTCCTGTTAACCTGTAATTTTATATTTAATTTTAAATTCACATTCATTCATTAAATGTATTTCATTCATATTGGGAGTAAGACAGGAGAAAATTAAAATCTTACTGGCAATGTTTTCACTGAAATGCAATTATGTGACAATGTTCACTAAAGCTAAAACAAATGTCAGCCTATCATGTCCTAAAAAAGGTTCCTGAGGCTATTCTTCACAGAGATCTAATAAAGCTATTAAAAATATTGAGGAGGCAAGTTATATTTTACATGTTTTTCCTTCCTTGTACTTTGAATTTCAACTTGTCCTTTACACTGGAAATTAAAAGAAATAAAAGTACAGTCCCTTGATCATCATCAAGATATCAGTCATTTAATCTGCTAACTAGTTGTCTCTTTTAAAATTCCTTTTTTTAAGGTGTTGACATTCATGTTTTTCAGACAATTTTAATGAGGACGAATTCAATATCTTATAAGATACAGAGATTTCAACTTTTCTTTTTCAGGAATAGATACTGTCTGAGACAAAAGTGAAAATATATTTTCCCAATACCTCTTCTGTCCTCGAATTTGGCCACAGATGTACAGAAGAATGATGGTAGGTTTTCTTTTCTGAGCACAAGTAGAAAAGGTGGAAATACTTAAAGAAATTGTTATATTCGCAATATAATCAATGAGACAATTATAAATGTCTGCAGTATATAATTATGAAAGTAGCCACCATATATTTCTGAAGAAATCATAAAATAGCTGGTTTGCTTCTTTTGATCCCATAGCAAAGAAGAAAACACCAAATGGGACTGATATACCTTGACTTCAGTAATGGCTAACTTACAGGCTATTTTTCATAATCATTTTAAAACATATGGTCTGACTAAAACCTCCATAAATTAAATGCACAACTGCTTGAATATATCATGCTTACTGATTTGCTATTTAAGTGGACAACTAATTAAAGTGGGCTCTGCAAAAAAAGAATTCGATATTTTCAGTAATGACTTTGATGATGGAGATGATGATTATAATTACAAAAGGTTACCACAGTAAATGGTTAATAAATCATGAGCTGTGTTTGAAGGAACTACTGTGATTCTACAGGAGAAAAAAAAAAAAACCAAGAACAGAAAAAACCCCGACAAATCTCACATGAAAGAAATTAAAAGTAGTTATGTCATCTGATACATTGTTAATGGAGCCTCAAAAGAAATACTGCATCTAGTTATGGGCACCACATTTCAAGATTTTGGACAATCTAGGTAGTGTCTAGTCAAGGACAATAAAAATTATCTAAGAAGCAAAGCTGAAAAAAGTGGGCTTGTTAAGTTTAAATATGCAAAGATTAAAGAGCAGGGACAAGATAATAGTTTTCCACTGACGAAATAATATGCCGAGTCAGAACCATGAAAGATTTTTTCCGTGTTCATGAAGGCTGAATGAGAAGAAAGATGTCCTTCTTTTGCTCCTTGTAAAAAAAAAATTGGAATACATATTATAAAAATGTAAGGGTTTTTAGACTGTTCCAGATATTAATGAGAAAGGTTATACCTTCATAAAAGGTTATGAAAAAGAGGTTACATAAATATCTTCCAGGAAGGTCCAACTGTGCTTGATACTAGTTCAGTCCACAGACATGCCTAATCATCTGTAATGTCTCTTTTTCAGCTGTGCTTTTCCTGACACTATAACCCAACAATTATCTAAATTATCAGAAAAATGTTCATTAAAGGAAAGAGATACTAAAGAGTATCCACAAAACACCAGGTTCATAACATTATAATCTGGGATGCTAATGATGCCTGTCAAAGTTGGCCAGTTTTTAACATCATAAGGCCTGTTTTCATTTTCTTTTAATTTTGCTCAACTTTAACTGATGGCATTTTCAGTGTTCAGGGTGATGTTTTAACAGATCAGCTAAAATGGTTCTGTCTGGGAGATTTTTCTCCAGTCTGAAAATATTATCCTGATTATTTTATTTTTTTTCTAAACTGTCTTCAGAGGTTTAAAGGCCCCCACTTATTTTTGAAAGGGAAATTCATGTAATGGAGCTTGCTATGAATTTTTAGCAGTTCCAACTCATTGCTACTTGACAGTAAAACTAGTTTAGGTCCTGGCATCTACACTGAGAAGAGAGAACCTGTTTTTCGTGTGCCTTGAATATCTTTCCCTTATACTTTCTTTTCTTCATCTTGACATGCATTCACCACTTTCCCTTACTCCCCAATGCCAGTGAAAGAAGGCATCACCAGAATATAAGACAAACAGAAGAGGAGTGGCCCTCCAAGTGTGGCACTTAGAATACACTTTGGAGACAGCATCCTTCATAGCAGTTGAGAACAGCAGCTTAGAGGAGGTCATGGTAGAAAAATCTCTCCATCCAGCTCTCTGCTCCCCAGTACAAGAGAGAGATGGACATACTAAAAAGAGTCCAACAAAAGGCTACAGATCTAATCAAGGGACTAAAGCATCTCTCCTATGAGGAAAGGGTGAGACAGCTGGGAATGTTTGGCCTGGAGAAGAGAAGGCTCAAGGGAGATCCCATCTGTATGTATAAATACTTGAAGGAAAGGTGCAAAGAGGATGAAGCTAGGCTGTTCACAGTGGTGCCCAGTGACAGGACCAGAGGCAACGGACACAAACTGAAACACAGGAGTTCTGTCTGATCATCAAGAAACACTTTTTTACTCTGAGGATGACTAAGCACCTGCATAGGTTGCCCAGAGAGATTGTGGAGTCTCCCACGTTGGAGATATTCAAAAGCTGTCTGGACATGGTCCTGGGCAACTGACTAAGTGTCCCTGCTTGAGGAGAGGGGCTGGACCAGATGACTTTCAGAAGTCCATTGCAACCTCAACTATCCTGTGAGTCTGTGATTCTGTGACAGGGAACAAATGTCAGGTGTCCCTGACCTCCACCTCCTGCCCCACCGCCAGGAGCCTCCTGACCCCTCTTGACCTTTGAGAAGAAGAGGGGGAAAAGGAAACAAGCATGATGCAAATGTGACCATTCTGGTTTTTATCTGAATTTGATTACAGCTGGTTTAGTTTGGTTGTTTTGCTTTTGTCATGTGTTATAAAGGAAACATACGGTTTCTTCAAAACCAGTATTTCAAATATCACAGTACATTTTCTCGGGTTATAATTGCATGTAGACATCAAGTATGAACAGGGGAATCAGACAGTGGGAAAATAGCTCAAATTAACTATCAAGAAGACCATGATGGTCAAATGATTCCCTGTGATATGTACTCATGTCACAATTCATATACCTGTCCTTAATATTTTAGAGGACTAAATAAATGTAATCACAGTTATTCTCATATTCTTTACTACTGATTTCTGAGTGACTGAAAGCAGATCAACCAAAATTATTGAAAAAGAGATTGCTTTTCCAAAATTCCCAGATCACTTAGGTAGACAAAATATTTCTTGGACTTTTGAAACAAAGGACTAACACAGATTCAGAATTAATATCTATGATTTGTGCTATCAGACATATTTCTGCTTATTTCCACTAAATTTTGCCAATCAGTTGATCCCACACATAAAATTTGTCTTTCATTTCAGATATTCAGTAGCTTTATTTTCCTTTTTAGATTCTCTCTAAAGAAAAAAAAATTGTCAAGCAACTTGTTGACTTCATAATGACAAGAAGTTTAAAGGTGAAGAAAAGTAGGGACAAGAATTGATAGCACAAAGCTAACAGGGTAAAGCTAAAATATTTTACTGTGTTAGGAATTCTCAAAAGAATGTAAGTCTCAAAATCAATATAAATTTCACATATTTCAGCACTTCAATAGTTTCTATGAAGCTATTGCATAAAATTCAGTTTCATCTTAGAGACAGTTAATAATAATTGCATACACGTAGCAGCTTGAAAATCTCCTGTACTGAGACAAACATTTTATTTATACATCACTTAATCTGATTCCAGATTCAGGGGAGCATCACTCCTTATCAGAAAAAAATAAAATAAAATCTGAATTCAAATAATATTTTGAATTCTAAAACTCAATTCAAATATTTTTTGTTTACATAGTACATTTGTTATAATATAATACAAGTTAAAGAAATATTAAAATATTAGAGTCACTAGACAGTTAAAAAATGTTGTTTTCCTGTTACAGTATTTATTAATTATTTTATTTATACCTAGGTGTTCAAAATAATTTAGACTACCTAGATATATGATGTGTGAAGGTCTGGTCTCAGTCTCAGTACCTTCATAGTTGTGTTCTATTAGTTAGAGAAAACCTTAAATCAAGCAATGGGGTTTAACATCAAGCCTTCATTGGCATACCTAGTCTCTTCACTGTCAAGCAACGTTTCTCTGTCAGATGAGTTTGCCTGGCTTTTTTATTATTATTATTTTATTTTATGTCAGCATCAACTAAGGAAATGAAACCTTGTCAATCAAATGTAGTAAGATTGGGAAAAAAAAAAAAAAAAAGGAATACATTAATAGAAAATTAACCTACCAAGGACAAACGTTTTTGTACTAAGGTAACACAAGATGAGTTTTAAAAGTGGAAATCAAGATAGAGTAACAACTGAAGCAATCAGAATTTTTTGGTATGTGTAAGAAGGTCATGGCATTCATGCAAATACTTAATTGTAAAGAAAATGAGTGGAATGAATGGACATTAAAATACTTGCTAAAATGTTTTCCAAATGCTAAAGTGTTGGGTTGGTTTGGTTTTGTTTTGGTCTGTTTGTTTGGTTTTTTATAGACCTGAGAGATATCTCCTATCTCTCTTTCCAAGTTATCCCCATTTGGAGCAAGGACATCAGGAAGCACTCAGCTGTGACCCACCCCTTAATCCAGTGCTCACACTGGTAGAAATAGAACTAACTTTTATCTTGTTTCCCTTAAAAATTCTAAGGAGTTCCTTCTTTTGTCTAAGAAATACACTTGACAGTTAAAGTCTGCTGAGTTGTTACTAACAGAAACTGCTTTAGCAAACATAGTTCTAGAGTTTCTAAGTGCCTAGCATTTGGCCTCAGTTTCACAAAGTAAGCACATTTTTTACTGACAGCTGAAGTTACCTTACTTACAAACTGAAGTTACCACACCTAGTTCTCTGACAGATACAGGATAACAGAATTTTAATTAAAAGCATTTCACATACTAGCAAAGCTAAAATTTGGAGTCATTTGGATCTAAACCCAAATGTTATGACTAAGAATGGAGGTAACTGATCACAGCAGCTCAAAAATCTCAGCTTCATCTAGCTGTTCCAACTCCTGTTTCCTGGATTATTGTTTGACTTATGTTCTTTTTTCTTTCTACCAGTTATGTTGTATTTTTAGACTTTAATCACATTTAAGCAATTATTATGTACATACCTTCTGACTCACTATCTTAATTTACTTTCTTTTTTTTCAGAGAAGTGTTTAATAGATCTGTTTTCCGATTTTGACATTACTACTGTTTCACAGCTCTCACACAGTTGTTTTTAAATGCCTATTGTTATAATGATTAATCTATCTCCAGCTTTTTCTTCTAAATCATTTTTAGAAATTTATAATGAAAATAATTCGATACCCCCTCATGATGTTTACATTAACTCTCAGTATAAGGATATTGATGACTAATCATTGAATTGGTTGAAATTCTATCTATATCTGTACTTGTAAACTAAATATGAACAGACTTCAGCTCCAAATACTGCTAATGGGCATCCATATAATTAATTTATTAGCACCATTTCAAGGACATTTTTGTCTTGGACTATCTAGTACCCTCTCAGGAGGTGCTTGGGCATGGACAGTGCTTAGGATAAGCACTTAGAATAAGCACTGTGTGGGTCAGGAACCATATTAATCTCCTTTATTGATTGGTACAGAGATTGCTCAAAAATCTATGCAGTGTTAGAGAGAGGAAAATTTACCAGAGAGGTGATTGTTTTGACCTGTTTTCACTGCCCTGTGCAAAGTCTCCAAGGGTCTATTGGGCATTCAAAACAGGACACTTTATTCCAAAAGCAACTTCATCAGTACTAAGTAGAAGGGAATAAATACTTTTATCTCATTAGAATTACTGTGAGTTTCTGTCGTAATGCTTCCCAAATCCATAAAACATAGACATTCATGAACATTTTAATTAGGCCTTGCAAAGATGCTGGAAAGAGGTGTGAAATCAGTACTGCAATTTGATATACCATTAATCCTAAATAATATCTCTGATGACAGTCTTATGGGATGTTTATAGAAATTTAATCATAATTCAGAAATGGTCCAGCAGATAAAAGAATCTTTCTTAACTTCATCTAAAGTCTGTGGATAATCATATCTATATTACTGGATTGTAGGGCAGTTCAGGTTGAAATGACCTCAGCAGGTTATTTAGTGCAACCTCCTGCTCAAAGTAAGGTCAAGTTGAGGTCAGTCCAGGCTACTCAGGTAACTTAACTGAAAATTACGTTGGACTTGTTTTTCAGTTCAGTTCCCCTCCTTTTCCAGAAACCTTTCAACTGAGATTGAAGCAAGAAACTAATTTTCTATTTTCTCAAAGCATTATTAGTGCTTCTTAAAAAGAAGTCATTCTGAATGCTTCAGCTTGATATTGCTAACATTTTGAAATAAAGTAAAAGCGGAATAGTATCTGTAATGGAAAAACAAATTCCAGCTGCAAGGTATATTTCTCCATAACTCTTGGTTTTCTAAAACCGGCTTAATTTATTTCTTATCGATCTCAGTCATTTACTGAAGAATGTAAGAGCTAATACACAATGTTTTTGTGAATGCTTATTTTAAGGATCACTTTTTTATTATCTAGGTACTTGTTTATACATTACCTGAGGTATGGTTTTATGGTCACCCGAAAAAAAATCTTCAAACTAAAAGATACGAACAAGAAAAAAGATCTAGAGAAGAAAATCTCCATCTACTGGGGTACTCGGTGCTAGTACTTCAATAAGTGAAGGACAGGGAACAATGTCTATAGTATAAGACTAATTCTGAGTGTCTCCTTGGCTACATATAATACTGCTAGAATCCTTTGAGAGACATACGGCTCCATGCTCTAAATGTAGTGTGTGTTGCTGTCAAGGACAACTAGAGATGATGTATTATTTGAAAGCAGGTAATTGTACCTGTAATAAAAACAAAACAAAACAAAAAACAATAAAAAAACAACAACAACAACAACAAAAAACTAAATAAACATCAAAAAACCCCCAACAACCTAACAAACAAAAATGCACATAGAGAAGCTATGATTCATAGAGGATTTTTTGATGGTACATATAAAGCTCTAGCTTTGTTAATATCACATTGTGATAGGGTTCTTTTAGTTATACAAACCATAAAGTATAGTTTCTATATGATCTGTTTACATTGACCACAATATAGTAATGAACTATACAAATAGTAATATTATAGCAGATAGATACTAACTTGATATCTTCAGATACAGCAGGCATTTTCTTGTCATGGGTGAAATCGTCATAGAAATTAATTGATATTACAGAAAAAAAAGGAAAGTTAAGCCTTTTAAAGAGAGTTTATTCAAAGCAGAAAAAGATTTTGCCAACAGGAAGATGCACTGTAGAACAGTTGTGTCCCAGATTCTATAACAGTGAGACATCCACACTCATCAGAATAGTACTTGAATCCAATTCTTTTAAAGGACTACAGATACAAATGGCATAAAGTAAGACGTCTTGGAGAAAAAGACTATTTCAAAACAAATATTTTATTAATTTTTTAATGTGTTCTGCTCTGTAACTGCCAAAGAACAACATAGAATCATAGAATCATAGAATTGTCAGGGTTTGAAGGGACCTTAAAGATCATCTAGTTCCAACCCCCCTGCCAATGGTGGGGACACCTCCCACCAGATCAGGTTGCTCAGAGCCCCATCCAGCATGGTCTTAAAAACTTCCAAGGATGGGGCTTCCACCACCTCTCTGGGCAACCTGTTCCAGCGTCTCACCACCCTCATGGTGAAGAAATTCTTCTTAATGTCTAACCTGAATCGAATTATCTCTAGTTTTAATCCATTCCGTCTAGGCCTATCACTACCCGACAGCCTAAAAAGTCCCTCCCCAGCTTTCCTGTAGGCCCCCTTCAGATACTGGAAGGCCACAATAAGGTCTCCTCGGAGCCTTCTCTTTTCCAGACTGAACAACACCAACTCTCTCAGTCTGTCCCCATAGGAGAGGTGCTCCAGCCCTCTGATCATCCTCATGGCCCTTCTCTGTACATGTTCCAGCACATCCATATCCTTCTTGTAATAAGGGCTCCAGAACTGGACGCAGTACTCCAGGTGAGGTGTCACGAGAGTGGAGTAGAGGGGGAGAACCACCTCCCTCGACCTGCTGGCCATACTTCTCTTGATGCAGCCCAGGAGACGATTGGCTTTCTGGGATGCAAGAACACACTGAAGGCTCATGTTGAGCTTCTCATCCACCAGTACTCCCAACTCCTTTTCTTCAGGGCTACTCTCAAGCCAGTCACTGCCCAGCCTATATTGGTGCTTGGGATTGCTCCAATCCAGACGGAGGACCTTGCATTTGGCCTTGTTGAACTTCATGAGGCTGGCATGGGCTCACCTCTCCAGCCTGTCAAGGTCCCTCTGGATGGCATCCCTTCCCACTAGCATGTCAGCTGTCTCACACAGCTTGGTATCATCAGAAAACTTGCTGAGGGTGCACTCAATAACACTGCCCATGTCGCTGACGAAGATGTTAAACAAGACTGGTCCCAGTACTGATCCTTGAGGGACTCCACTTGTCACTGGTATCCACTTGGTATCGACCCATTGACAACCACTCTTTGGGAGAGGCCAAGCCAGTTCTTTATCCACTGAATTGTCCGTCCATCAAATCCATATTTCACCAGCTTGGAGACCAGAATGTCACATATTGTTTAAAATACAACACTCATGGAATATATGTTCCTCTTACTTGAAGCATCAAGGTTTATTCACCTGGAAAGTATTTCGATTACAAATACCCTTCCCTTCCTTCTCTACTTACCATGACCATACACACTTATTACAACTGACTGAGAAACAGTGCCCCTCTGACACACAATATGAAGAACTAGACCTGCCTTATGGGAACTTAATCCCCAGCTGTCATAATGACAGTTAGAAATGTCATGGCTTAGAGGAATAGATTGAAAAAATGGCTTTTTTTAGTTCTTTATAGAGATGATGTTTCATTATAGTGACAATTATAAAATGCTGTCACATAACTCCGAGTCTTTGCATGAATTGATCTTTTAAAATCAATAAACAGCACAAAGTATCATTGTTTCCTTATTATTTATAGGTTTTATTGTACACTATATTTTCATTATTTCGGAACCCTGAGACTGCAAAGAATACACTTGCTCAAAATTATTGCTCACTTAACTAGGTCTACTGTATTGCAAATATAATGTATAATACACCTTTGATTGAGTGTAATCCCTCTTCAATAAGAAATTGTTTAAACTATTATGAATAATTTCTGGATACAATATTATTTTAATTAGCATATCTACATTAGTACTGTTTCATTCTTGTCCCTCTCTCTCTCTATCTCAAACTTTAATTTTGTCTGTTGTATTTATTTCAAAATTACTTTCAGAGGACTATTTTTATGAGGTTTTCCTATTTTTCAGATAAGCAAAATATGCTCTTGCGTTTCACAACAGGACTAAGGATCACAAAACTTTGCTGACTTTTCACTCTGACAGTTTGATCAGGAAGCTTGAGCTTCTCAGATCTTTGGTTCTGATAGTTCATGTTATACAAATGATATCCTCTGTTTTATAGTCTAGTTTTGAGCTTGTAATTGGTATTTCCTGAGAGACTCATTGATGAAAACTTTTTATGGTCAAAAAAAGAGAAAATTATTATGTCAATAAAATAATAAACTAAAATTTAAAAACATCAAAGCTTATCAGAAAATGTGAAGGTTTTATTAAAGTTGAAAAAAAATAGGAAAAAAATAATACATTTTCAACATAAATTACTTTTCCATCAAAATACTAATGAAAATTACTCTTGATCAAATCCACTTGCAGTACGTATTTGTAACAAAAAAAATTTAAAAATTATCAAGGTTTAGGGTCAAGGCAGTTCACTAGTCCTATAAAATACACCATCTGTTAACAACTTTCCCTCCCCAAAGGGAAAGAGAAAGGGAACAAGGAGACACACTTAATTGATTAGAAAAAACAAGCTAAAACAGCTTTAATGAAAATAATATAATAATATGTAATATATACAAACATAAATAAAACCAGTATGAAACCCAACCCCTCACCTCCTGATGGCAATTATATCACCATCACTGTCACCACTGATGCTGTGGAGCAGGCACTAGGGAGAGTCGCAGACTGGGCTCTGCAGCAGATGGGAACAAGGTTGAGGAAGTGGGTTCTGGTACTGGATTCAGCAACAAACAGATTGGGATCAAAGGCAAAATAAAGTCCTCCCTAGATGCTGGCCATTGAAGGAGACAGGAAGATTGAGCCTGACCATCAGGATACCTTAGCTTCATACCAAATATGACATATATGGGATGGAATACATCATTAATCAATTGGGGGTCACCTGTCCTGTCCGTTCCTCCCTGCAGGTTCATTCTTCCTGCACCCCACAGTGTGCTACAGAAGATCCAGCAGTGGCCTTGGTCTGCACATCAATCCTTGGTATGAACTCTGAACATAGGGTGTTATCCCTGCTAGAAACAGATACTGCCTGGGAAGATAGGCTGCCCATGGATTTGTGGGTGTCCAGTTTTCCTAGATGATCTCTAACCCAATCCTCATCAACGAGTGGAGAACCTTCCTTCCTCCAGATTTTCTCTCTTACCTCAAGGGACTGGGATTCTTGAGGGCTGGTCTTAGAAGTAAAAACTGAAGCAAAGAAGGCATTCAGTAACACTGCCTTCTCTGTATCCATCAGCAGGCCACCACCTTATTCAGCAATAGGACCACATTTTACCTAGTCATCCTTTTGGTACTAATATACTTCAAGAAGACCTTTTTGTCTTTTACATTATTTGCCAGATTTAATTCCAAGAGGGCTTTGGCCTTCCTTGTTGCATCCCTACATAATCTGGCAATGTTCCTATATCTCTCCCAAGTGACCAGCCCATTTTTCCACATACTGTTAATGTCCTTCTTCCATTTGAGTTTTTCCAGAAGCTCCTTGTACATCTATGCAGGTCTCTTGCCTTGTCTACTTGATTTTTCACTCATAGAAATGCACAGCTTGGAGGACTTAGTGTTTGAATGTTAGACAGCTGTCTTAGGCCTCCCTGCCTTCTACTTATTGCCCTGCTTCTTTCTCACAAGATCCTGAGCTCCACCATCTCATGGTCACTGCAGTCAAGGCTGCCCCCAACCTTTATTTCCACAACCAGACTTTCTTTGTTCATTAGTACAAGGTCCAGCAATATACTTCTGCTTGTTGGCTCCTCCAGGACCTGTGTCGAAAAGTTATGCTCAGCACCCTGAAGAAACCTCCTGGACTGTGTGCCTCTCTGTTGACTTTGCTGCAAATATCAGGGTGATTGAAGTCCCCGCTGAGCACCAGGCCATGTGATATTGAGGCTACTTCCAGCTTATAGAAGTTCTCATTGAACTCCTCTTCCCTATCAGGTGTCTTGTAGTAAACACCTACAACAGTGTCATCCATATTAGCCTGCCCCTTAATTCTTACCTATAGGCATTCAACATGTTCTTCATCTCCCTTTAGGCAAAGCTCGATACATTCCCATTGTGCTCACACATAAATAACAATTCCACCACTTTGCCTTGCTGTTCTGTCTTTCCTAAAAGGTACATAGCTGTCCATGTGAGCTATCCCACAGTGTCTCCATAGCTGCAGCGAGATCATGGTTCTGTGACTGCACCCAGATCTCTAGTTCTTCCTGTTTATTCCTTGTGCTGCATGCATTGGTGTATAGGTATTTCATAGACTTAATCTAGGAAGAAGGTTTTCTTGGAGGGATGCAAGAGGAACCACCATAAACATACACGCCCTTGATGTGGTTGGCCTTCTGGCTTTCATTTTGGAAAGCTGGTAAGAAGCACTTGTCACTACTCTGGTTGGCCTGGCTTATTCCCTGGTTGTATGGAATGGTGTGAGCATTGTCATCTTGGACTCTGTCCAACAAGTCTTCCAGTTTAAAGCCCACCTTAGCAGGTTGGCCAGAAAGATTCCCTTGCCTCTTTGAGACAGGTATATTCTATCCCACTCTAACAGGTTATAGGCATCAGAGAATGTCCCATTGTCATAAAACCCAAACCCCTTGTGATGGCACCAGCCATGTAGCCAGGATTTGATATTCATTACTCAACTTTTTCAGGCTGTCTCCTTTCCTCTGACTGGTAGAATAGAGGAAAAGATAATTTGGGCACCAATGTTTTTCACTTGCATCTCCAGGGGTTTATAGTCTTCCTTGATTCTGCCAGGTTCAGGCTGATAGCATCATTCATGCCCACATGGAAATGTAACCATGGATAGTAGTTGGTGCTCTTGACAAGTTGTGGGCCCTCTTGGCAATGCCTTATATCTCAGCTCCCAGGAGGCAACACACCTCTCGCTACTTCCTGTCAGGTCTGCAGATGTACACCTCAGTGCCCTTTAACACAGAGTCACCCACTATGAGCACACATAATTTCTTTGTACAGTATCTACTGTGTAGGTACTATAGAACCATATATTTTCTGAATCTGATAGTATATTTATAGTAAAACTTATCTGAACTGGTTTTAGCACTGCCTATCTCAGAAGTGAGTCTGCTGTTAAAAAAGGTGTTTTGAGGTTTTGTAGTGAAGAACTTCTAAGTATTTGAGTGGTATTGTTCGTTGGTTATATGAAGCCAACTTGTTTGCTGATTTTTGATAAAAGAACGTAGTGCTATTAGCTTAAATAAAGATTACATTAGTATTTCCATTCTATTAGGCTCATTAACCCTAGGTCCATAAAAAGCTATTAACTGTACAGATCTTTTTTTTACGGAAATTAGAATAATGACGTTTGAAACAAACACCAGCTCAAGAGCAAAAGTATAAAAGGAAACATTCAAGTGCTGGGAAAACTGTCTCAGAAAAAAAACCAACCAAAAAAGTAGTCTTGTAATTAGATTAAAGTATTACAAAATATATAGTCATGTCTGTTTCTGTGGAAAAACATTCCTTTGCACATTGTGTTTATACCAAACCTATGTTCATACTTATTTTTCGTACTAAAGAAAAATACAGACAGAAGTGGTTAAAATGCTACTATGAATCTGTGCATCTGCTCCATCCCACCTGAGTTCAGATGTTTACTGGAAAGGAAAGAGACACAATTATGCATGCCCAGTTATTTAACATCACGTTTGACTCATTAGCTTACTCTACCTGGGCTCCAGACCATGAACCAAAGAGTTGTAGGTGTCCTGTAAATTCTGTTTTATATCTTTCAGTCCCATTCCCAAGCCTTTGGTACCAACACTGGGTGCACAAGTTTAGAACATGGAATTGCTTCTTCAGATTTTTGCATCATAGGAATAGAATTCAACTGTAGAACAGGAACCCTAATTTAAGCATGCGTAGGAAGGTATCAACAGATGAGTTAAGTATCTTAAGTTCTCTATCAATAGAGATGTAATTACAACAGATAATGTAATCTAGAGAGCTACCAAATAACCCAAAACAGTTACCTACTACTCAATTTGACCTTCTAAACATAGGCTTTTAGTAATATTTGAAATGAATGGATATATCCTTTCTGAACTTGATTTTACTGATCTCCCGTACATCTTGTGTTACTTCCGTTATACTGACATCCTGAATACAATATAGTATCATAACTATCATTAGATTCTTGTGCTTAGTAAGTTGAACCAAGCTTTAGGATAATCCAACTAGCCTGACAGAATGAGAATCATGTCATTTAACCTGTGTATTCTTAGCTCTACTTTTCCTTTTTTGAGCAGCAAGGCAGTTAACCAAAGAAATCATACACTTCAGAAGAAGAAGAGTTATTCCTTCAGGTGAGATACTTTGCTCTTACTCTTTATATAATAGATAATACATAATACATAATATATAAT